>JACXGI010004777.1:0-51306 GCA_016801175.1 Esox masquinongy
ACCGAATCAGACATTTTGCATGCCCCCCCCCCCCCGCTCTGCCCTTTTCCCTCCCCTGCTGTGGCATTTCCTCTTGCCTCGCGGTTCTCCAAGCTGAGCCGTGCTTTTACTCCGGACCAGCAGGGCGGGCGGCCAGGTGTCCAGTCAGCCGTGCAGAGAGACCGTGTTCACCCGTCTGTGAAATCAGCACCAGCGGCAGACAACCGGGGGGCATGTCAGGTCATGTGGATACAGTGAGGGTCAGTAGAAACTCTGCCGCCCGGCTAGATGCAGCCCATGGGGAAGCACTGCATCATAATATCGTCTGTTAGCTAAGTCTGATATTCTGGTTAAGAGAACAGGCAGCTCCTTTTTACTGCACCGATGGTTGAGTAAAACATGAACAAATGGGTTGTTTTAGGTTCATGGGCTCAGAATTAGAAGCAGAAAACTTTTCTACAACCACACACACACACACACACACACACACACACACACATTACAAAAAATGCCTTATTGTCGCCAATACCCATATAGACGTTTCCTTTTTTCAACACCTCTGAGGACACCAGTGTTTCCTTCAGGTCACATCCTCTATATGTGAACTTGCTGAGTTTTCAGTGTATAGAAATAAGAGCTGTGTCACCTTCAGTATTCCACAGGGAAAACCCTGTCAATGAGACCACGCTACAAGAGCTGTGAATAAGCAAGGACACGTCAAGGGCCATTTAAAAGTTGCAATGAAGTAACTTTAGGTAACATTCTGAAGTCAAATGACACAATCCATTATTTACCATTCGTTTTAATTGAGCACAACATAACCTGAACATAATCAACACAAACTGCCAGTATCCAACACATTTTTCAAATTCCAAGTCTGATGCAGTCATTGCAAGCTATGAAAGTAGCACCAAATACACAATTTTTGACAGCTTTCCAAAACACATTTGGGAATGTGTTCAAAAAACATTTTGTTTCCTAGTATTGGGGGACTAAGCAGAGAAATTACTGTAATTTCGAAACAATTCACTCCATACAGATGAACATTTTATCATAACAAACCCAAAATGCTGGAGTACACACTCAAAAATGGAGGTACAAAACAAGAGCAATTCTGTACTTATAGGTACACTTTTGAAGAATGTTCCCTCAAAGGTACAATTTTGGTCTTTATGGGGACAGAAGAGCACCGTTTGACTAACAGAAATGGTACAGAGTGAATTAAAACAAAAGAAATAACAAATGTGTACCATTTCACCCCCGAGGGGAGGAGCTGCATTGGACCCTGCAGCACTGAAAACGTGTGTAGGTCATTTGCTGGTACAATTTGATATGGTACAAAAATGGACTGGCACTAAAGGGTACCCCCACAGCGACAAGCATTTGTACCCTTATAAGTACACACCGTTACTTCTATTTCTGAGTGTGTACAGAGCCAAAACAGCAACTCATTTGTCACTGTCTAAATACTTTTGGACCTCACTGTGTATGCTGGCCTCTTCATCCGGGGCATCAGCAGCTCTTGGACCTCACTGTAGAAGATGAAGACCCTTTTCTCAGGCTTTCGTCTCTCCTCAGTTCCCTGCTGGAACACCCTCCCCCTGCCCTGGCAGGCTCTGCTGCAGTCTTATCGCTCCTCTCTGCAGCCCTCTTCATCAGCACCAGTCAAACTGGGCCCCTCCCTTTCTCAGCCAATCAAAGCCTGGCTAATTGCGTTATTCAAGTGGAGCCTTAGAACTAAGCAGGGGTTCACTTTGAGACAGCACTCAGAACACTTCAACATTTCCCAAAGCCCTTGTCCCCAGTCTCGCTATTACCACTTGGGAAGAGTATAGACGCAGTTGCCGGAGCGAAGAAAGTGTCTTTTGTGCTGTGTAGCCATTTGGTTTGTACCAGACAAGGGGATTTAAGATGAGTTAACGGTACAGTCCATTCTCTGGTATCACATCCAATAGGCCTATCACAGGTAGGGATACACCCCTCTTATACTACTCCATGCGACTCAAGCAGTCAAAGAGGAGACATGGCGTACTGGAGAATTGTATTCGCTAAAAAAAGGGGTTTGAAGCACAATACTGTAGTGGAGAAATATTTGCAAAAAGTGCGTAACTCTTATATGCTCCTTATAAGTCTATGCAAATAATAACCTTGTTTAAACAAGGTCTGTCAAACATTATCGAACTCCATGATTTAAACATTGGGTAGGGGTGATACAAACAAGCAACATGAATCATTGAGTGATGTCAAGAATCTCATCACATTAATCAAGGTTTTATGGATGAAATTAAAAGATGATACCGACATTAATGAAACAGTACGTTTGCCCAGAAGGTTTTGGTAGATTCATACAAATCAGTTTTTAGAGAGAAGTGCAGGGCCGAGCCGATGCTATGATCCCAAAAACCTATAAACCTGAGTGGTTGACCAACGGCATCACTCTAAAGTTGACTTCCAATCAGATAGCAGACCTACACTGGATGTGACCTCATGAGGTGTGACTGGAGGTTGGTCACAGCAGCACATCAGAACACAGAGGTGACAGAATGAATAACTTTTGTAAGAGAGAAATGACTGCATAAGTCGAGATAAACTAGTTCTGAACAAGAACATTTTATCATAAAATAGTTTCATAATTACTTGGCCATAATAGTGAAGGGCAAGAATACCTCATAATGCAAATCTGTGATTTTAGGTAGAATTGGGCAACACACCTGTTGTAGAGGTCATCTGGATAGCTGTCGTACTCCAGGTCATAGTCAGATCTGAGAAGACGGGGGAAAGAGGAATAAGATGGCTGCCTGGAGGAGGGAGGGAGGTTGGGATATGATGGGTGTTAGGAATTATAAAACACAGGTCAATGAAGACAGATAGGTGGAGTGTCCATGAAGGAGACAGATTGATACAGACACTTAAGGCTGGGATATGTTTGAACATCGTTATAACCTTGACACGCATTGTAAAATCCCTGTCACTCTGGGGACAAAGCCTCTCTTTCTCCTTGACACTCCTTAGGGAAGTGATGTATGCTCCCCTGTTAGCACTTACCTGGCTTTTTAAAATCAAATGGGAAACAGTCATGCTTTGCAATTTTGCTGTCAGGGGTCGTTATTCTATTAGGCAGGATACCACATTTTAAAACATGAAATAAAACAATAGGGTTACAATTCCAGCACATTCACTTCTTTACAATGTCAGAAATAGACTATTATTATGGTTTCAGGACTCTTCCTCTATCATAGATTTGTAATATAATGTAGACCTGACAACTACAGAATCAACTCTGCCTGGATACCCAAATTCCTTACAACCAAACATTGTCACACACACTGACATTAATTTCTTCTCAGCAGTAAGTCTCCATCTGACCACATCCCATATCTTAAAACGATACAACCATCTGATTGGTCCCAGGAACCTATGGGTTTGGCCAATGCACACGTGGCATTTTAAATGTCATTGGTTTTGATACCTTGATTGTTGAGAGAAAATACAGTCACTGATGACTTGATACATTGCTGATGTTTTGTAAAACACCCCACATTTTGTAAATAACTGCAGTTGAAGCAGTTCAGTTAGAGTCCTCAGACAAAGCAACTCCAGTTTTGACTCAGTCTTACATACTGACACGTGCACTTGGTTCTCTGCTTTGGGAGCAAAAACTGCCCGGCTGCTGATGTTAATGTTAACCAACACAGTCATCTATCACAATAAGAAACCGAGTAAACACCACCTAGACTGACACACAGAACCACAGCGAGCAGCAAAGCCAGGAACGATGTATAAAAAGAAAAAAAGATTGGGAAAAGACAGAGATAGGGATATTGAGTGGGAGGTTGCAGTTGTAGAAAAGTCAATGTTTGGACTCCAGGACAGGAATCAATAACACTACATCGCCCCATATAGCAATAAGACATTCTCACACAGGACTGAGGTAATCAGGACAGAGGCCAGAGAGATAGATAGCCAATTTACACGAGAATAATTTAATGTACGTTAAAGGAGACATTTGTATGACTGCTAATTATATTTTAAAGGGTATTGGGGAAAGATGTTATTTGTAGTACTTCACAAATACTTTGTTTTTGTTGGAATGTTCATGCTAAGTACATTTTTTAACATCTTTACAAGGATTTTCTCATATTGATTTTGGTCCAGGCAGAGGCGGAGCTTAAATGGGTGCGATGGGTGCGAGGCAGCCAATCAGAGGGCCCCACAAGAAGTTTATCTTAAGGTTGAAAAAATGTTGCAAGCAAAATAAAATGATATTATGACTTTCTGCTAGATACAATTTAGGTGACATTGAAGTGATAAACATCTATATTTGTTTTGTTATTCCATGATGCACTTGTATGATGACCAATATGTGACCGTCGGGCTGTTACTAGTGTTGCCAGATGCAGATAGGGTTGTAGAAGTAGCGTTTGTGTAGTTGTGTGTGGTTGCGCAGTATAATGTCAGATCTTGGGTGTAACATCAGATCTTGGCGGCTCATTTGCTAAAGATTTGAACTGTGGAAGATAGCTAGCTTAAGTAACAAAACATGAACATTCAACGTGGAAAGAAAAGCAATACATTATTAAAAAAAATAATATAATGATATGTGCCCTTGAGAAACGTATTTAGTAAATTTGTTGAGAAGCAGAAGCATGAGAAGATGGATAGTTCTGATGTTAAAATGATGGCAGCAGCATCGCAGCTTCAAGCGAAGGGGGAATACAATTGTGATCCAGGTCCAACAGCAGCTAGCAACAAATATTTGTCGAAACTACCGTTAAATTGAACGAAGAAACTAATCAAGTCAGTTGTTCGCGAGTCTTTTTTACTTCGGCAAAGGCAGCGGTTCCGTGCTTGTTTTTTTGTTTTTTTTCATGACATCAGTAATCAACTAACTATATTAATTATTATAGTGTGCGTTCAATTAAACATGTCTTTATGATGTTCCTGCCTTGATCGATTTTTCTTTGCTAATGTACATAGTCGTTGATCGGAGAACTGAGCTGGAGGACCGGGTATGAAGCAAGTGATCATGTTGTAGAAATCCGCTGTCAAACGTTCGAATGAACGAGTCACTAGAAAAAAGGACTCGTGAGTCCCGAGTCTCTAAAAAGATTTGTTCAAAACGAACGAATCGTACGAGAACTGCACATCACTGCAAGGTAGGTAGAAAGCTAAGCTTCCTAGCCGAGGGCACAAAAACTTTCGTTGTGTACGTGGTACACTGATGGCTAGATGACTGTACTAGCTAGCTGTTTTCTAGTTCGCCGCTAAGGCTAAACCTAGTAAGCTATCTCCCTTTCCGATGTCGCAGGAGGTCAAAGGATGTTTCCTGTTTTATGTTGTTATCAGAGATGTTACACATTTTTTTTTACTTAAAGAGCTAGCTGGCTAACTAGTTTTCACACAAACGGCGTGCTTAGATGGCAGTTTCATAGATTTAAATATCTTGACCCAAAATTACCAAAAAATTACAAATCAGTTTGTTTGGTAATTTTCAATGTTTTCTTGAGTTTTGATTAACTGTGCACATTGGGAGAAGGCAGCTGCTAATTCATGAAAACGCATGTTTGCAAGCTAATTACTTTCTTTGCAACAGTAGTAGCTAGCTAGCTTTTGATACAGCATGTTAAGTGTGATTCCCTAACACTAATCCCTTTAGATTACTATGTTGTTTGACTGGCTATATTGTAGATATGGTACTGACCAAGAAACTTTCCTCCACTCCACTCGGCAGTGTTCAAAACCACTGCTTCTGGCAAAAAATGGGTTTGCATTTCCTTTAGAAAACATCAGTCTGTCTACTGGGTAACTTAAAAAAATTATCATTTTAGGCAAAACTATGCTAACAGAAATCTTACTAGCAGTTAAGCAAAAATGTATTGCTTAAAGCTGAAACGCCAGCCAGCTGGACTGTGGCTATCCAAAGGTAACAGTTGTTTCTTAGTGGACTTATACTAGTTAAGGAAGTTAAATACTAGTTAAGGAAGAAATCTAAGTCATTTTACAAAATCTGGTCACATTCCTCTGGTATAAAGATTTTAGGTAAAATCTCCATCACATTTTCAAGCATACTGCAGGTAACTAAACCTTTGCTTTGGTTGCACAAGTGGGGATAATGGGGATTGTAACTGTTCATTTTACAAATTATGTACAAAGATTATTTGATCTTGCCTGACATCGATTAAGGTGAATCTGATTAGCTGTTCTTGTAGGAACTTTCTTGATGGTTTCTTGGTTGCCTACTTTAGAGATAGCCGTGGTCCACAAGGAGCAAAGAAAATATCTTTAGGATCTTATTACTGAAAGGTAGAGATCAGGAGACAGGCGTAAAATAATTTGAAGGCATTACATATATCATGGAACACTGTGAAAACCATCATTTAGAAGTGGAGGCAAGATTGCACCACCAGGACATTGGAAAGATCAGGATGTCCCTACAAAATGTCCAACGTGGCGTCGGAGAAAGCTCATCATGGAAGCTACAAAGAGGCTAAAGGCAACCTTAAAGGGGCCCTTCACCTATGGTGAACAACCGGTGGTGTGTATCATATCTGAGAGATTTCCAGGGCAGTGAGATTTCTTTCACACATAATTGTCCCGAAGAAGCATTGCATGTTTTTTGCAAGCCACAATATGTCAAAGTGTGGATTGAAGAGGCGAGCGAGAGCTAAAAAATCGATGTAGTCATTTACATTTAAAAAAAATCGATGCAGTCATATTTTCCATTTTGGGAAGCCTCCATGTTTTACCAATTGCGCTACAAGTAATATGTGTAGTTGCGGTTGTCCTTGATTGACAGAGCCATTGGGTGTCTTTCAGTGATGTTCCTATTAGCAGATATATTGATAAATGTACAAGGTGTCAACATTTTTCCTCTGTAAAAGATTGAAACTCCAGGGAGAAGATCCTTTCTGCTTTGGCCACTCCCTCCATCTCATATTGGCAAGTTTTTCTAACCATCATCTAGTTGGCTAACTAACTTTACATTAAAGAACACAACAGCTTGTCATCATGAAGAATACAATTTTTGGAAGTGATCTTACATTTGATATTGAGCCATACGTGTTTGAATCTGAGCTTTCTACTGACGAAATACGGATTGAAGAGTATATTTACTAATCACATTTGGGCTGTTTAATCAGGACCAAAAAGGCAAATGAGTATGTTAATTCTGTTGATTTGTACCACAAAAAAGTGGCCGAAGGAATTTCTGTACCCCTTCTAAACTGTAGCATTAGAAGCTACAGTAACTATTGAAATCTGTCGCTAGTAATCACTATGTAAAACACAGATATCGTTAAAACTGCAAGTGTACTACAACATTGGAGCCTAACCGTGCTTGATCGGGATCTCTCTGCCTGGATGGAATTATTCTTATTTTGGCTGGTTCGTGTGAACATAATACAGTGGAAGAATAAACAGTAAATTTCATCTTTCAACATGACAACGATTTGAAGCACACAGCAAAATCAAACAAGGAATGGCTTCCAATAACATTTGTCTTGATTACAACCTTTACATCAACAAAAGCTGCATTTTTCATCACAGGTGTGCAGACTTTTGATATACAATGTATAGTCACATGTTGTTCTTTAGGAATTATACTTCATTTCATGAAAATGAGTAAATGGATAATGAACTAGCCCTGTTGCCCAAATCACCAGGTAATGTTATGACAGGGCAAGGCGCTGATTGTGCATGTTTTCCACCGTAACGGGCCTATGGCATCGCTACCCCCATCGGCCTTCCAAATCTCCCTCCTACTGAACGCCGGCAGGGAGTGCCGGTTTCCCCCTTCCTCTGAACACACCCCTTTTTGTAACATCATTAGCACTGTCTTGAACGGCCTTCTGTCTTGTCTAGCACGCCTGTTTTGTATTGCACAATCACCCCTATTATTTAGTTCAGTTTGGTTTTGTTATTGGTCAGGTGTTATTGTCTCGTATCCATGGTTTTGGAGATTACGTTCTTGAAAGCTTGATGCTTAACCTAGTTTTGAATTAAATACGACTATTGAGTTCTGCGCCTGGGTCACAGTCTTTCTTCTACGAATCATTACATCCACCAATCACAGATTTGTCTGCATTTACATATTATGCAAATGTAATTCAAAATAAATTGTTGTAGTGATAACTGTTGCAGGTGTGAATAACCCCAAATACCAGAGACAGAAAGAGAATGAGAGGGAGAGAAGAACAGAGAGAGAAAGAGGGAATTCGAAACAGACCAGAAAGAAAGCGTGAAAGAGAGAAATGTACAAACAAAGCTTATCGGTATTAGTGTGGAAGCTCCCTCCACCACCCTTACACACTGGGCCTTGTAAGCAAAAGCAATGGATTGCTCCAGCCCGCTGTGTGCTCATTAAAGGCCCTGCATGACTCCACTCCCATTCATCTTCATCAGCTTTAATGGGTATTAATCAGTATTTAACTGAATTATTGATTTTGGTCACTGCCAAGCTCCCCACCATTTACTGTTGAGCGGTGTACAACAATGCAGTGAACCATTCATATTGAGCTGTGTAAAACCAAGCATATAACTATTACTATTGATCTGTCCGTAGACAAAAGCAGCTCCGTGAGCCCGGCCCTCCTGAATATAACAGAGTGGATAACGGTTTTATTCCAAAGAGCGGTGCCAGCTGTTGTAATTAGATATAGTACCTGAGAAGATTGACGTTTATACGTCCTTGCCTTGTCTCAGTTTCCCGTGCATTATTGTTTTAAGAGCTTTTTAGTCCTAATCATCTCCAACAGCATTACTGAGTAACTCCCACCATCTAACATAGATTCATTACAGCAGCTGTTTGTTTTTCCCTTGTGGGGAACTCTGGTATCCAGTCCGGCATATTACAAATGATAGGATACCAGCAATAAAGGCCTTAACTGTGAGCCGTCGTCAGTATTAATAGAGAAGTGTATTCTGGGAGTCTCATCGATCTCTTTCTTTGTCTCTGTGTTGTCTGGTTTTGTTCAGCTGCAGAGCAGGAGGTCAAAGGAGACTGGTGGAGCTTAACCATTGTTTAGCTTCAGTGCTACATAGAGACATTTGCCTGCTGCAGTTTATACAGTCAGTAAATCAAGGTTGACAACACCATGAAGGTAAACAGGAAAACGGAGATAAAATTGAGTGGTACGTAGGTAAGCTGAGGCAGAGCAAAGTGGGCAGAAATGAGGTATGGCTGTCAAAATAATGTAGAGGTAAGCCATGGTTGGGCATACTCGGAGCTAGATAAGGTAGCTAGCATTCAGCTTTAGTACACAATAGAAAACTAGCATGTGACCTAACATGATTTTATCCTGTATTCTATGCCTAATCTAGAAAAAGAATTGCACCAAAAATGAAAGCTGTAGTCTGAGAGGATGATGCTGGACCATCCCCCAAAAAAGAGACGACAGATTGAATATAAGGCTTTAAATAAAGGTTAAAATTCAGGCATGTCACAATTGCCTTCCCTCAGTCTCCCCAGATAGATGTATTCCTATTTAAAATTGAGGCCTCAGTAGCGTGCTGCTGTGTAATAAATCAGCTTGGCTGCAGCGTGACCAGGGTTAATGGGCCGGGGAGCTGATTTCCTGCCACTTCAGCTCCTCTCAAATCGAAGGGCGGCCCGGATTTAAGCTGAATTACGACCAACGTATAGAAATGTGTCTTCCAGACAGACAGAGGTTCATATGAAGCAAATGAAAGGGGCCAACCTGTGAGGTAAAATGGCGGTACTGGCCGTTTGTGTCAGTATCACAGGTCCGGTTGGTGATTTCATCAACATTCGCATCGATTGGTCCAGATGTGTTCTTTCGATAGCGCCCTGAAACCCACTGCTGGCTTGCCACTGAAGCTAATCAGGGTTGGTCCTGGTCGCTCCCTGGATAGGAGACCAGATGCGTTTGGCTTTTGTGTTGGAGGGCCAGTAGGGGGAACTCTCCTTTCTGGTATAATGTTAAAATGCCAGTGCCCCAGGACAGTGTTGGAGACATTGCCCGGCATGGGGTGAGATCTTTCTGATGGGTTGTTAAACGGGTGTCCTCAGTCCCTTTGATCACTAAAGATTCTGTGGCACTGATCATATGAGTACCTGGTGTTCTGGCAAAGTTTCTAATCTAATGATGGCCTAATCATCCCCTCTCCCTCCCCTTTAAAAATAGACAATAAAACAAGTAAAGTATGTACTTAATTTATACAATAACACAGTCATGTAAGTTGCTCTGGATAAAAGCGTCAGCTAAGTGACTAAATGTAAATGATAAGCCCTATTTTGTTGGAGCAGAGCGTTCTTTAAATGCAAAAACCCCAGTATTTTTACTCTACACCTCTATGCATAATGACTTTTTACTTTCTTTTTTGTAAATAGTTCCCCTCTTTCATTTGTTCTTTGCTGGTAATGCACAGCTTACCATCCTGGATGTACTGTCTCTGAGACAGGGAGGTTAAATGGTTGGAGTTTTACACTGCACAGTTATTCAGCTGTTATTTTTCTGTTCAAAGGAAGTGCTGATTCCTCTTTCTGTTAAACGCACATCTCAGCAGGAGTACCCAATGAGGGACAAAGACATCATTACACTGTTCTCTCTCTCTCTCTCTCTCTCTCTCTCTCTCTCTCTCTCTGCTCTCCCTCTCTCTCTGCTCTCCCTTTCTTTCTCTCTTTCTATTCCATCTCTCTCCCTCTCCATCTATCTGTCTGAGTGATAAAGACATAATTAGTGTTCTGGTCTTTTCTGTCTCACTGCTCTCTTACTCTCTCTGTATCTCTGCTTAATATCCCTATCTCTCAGATCAATAGGTGCTTTGTTGGCATGAATGGAATTGACAGGGAAAATGTTATCATTGTGTACAGGACTTCTGTGTCACATGGTGGGAGTTAAGGTCTCATATAATCTGCTGCAAGGTCTGCAGAATATATTTTCTCCAAAGGAAATTACATATATTTTCCTGACTGGACTGTTTAAAAAAATACTGCAATTCTTATTCAAATGTCAGAATAGAAATACCTCTGATTGAATTTTATTTCAAGACGTGGAGAAGAAAATGTACATTTTACATGTCATATAACCAAGTGTTTACAATGTTTGTTTTATTATTTGTCACTATGGCCAAGCTGTGGTCGCTGAATGTCTTTCTTTTTAAAAGGATTTGATGTTTGACATTAAGTAAAATGTGTTTTTGAAAAGTGTATGTACAGATGGGTGACAATTTAGAGGAAAAAACAACATGAAGTATCTCAGTAGTGTGGGACCATCACGAGGAACAACAACATAGTGTCTCAGTAGTGTGGGACTACCACGAGGAAAAACCAACAGTGTCTCAGTAGTATGGGACCACCACGAGGAAAAACCAACATAGTGTCTCAGTAGTGTGGGACCACCACGAGGAACAACAACATAGTGTCTCAGTAGTGTGGGACCACCACGAGGAAAAACAACATAGTGTCTCAGTAGTGTGGGACCACGAGGAAAAACCAACATAGTGTCTCAGTAATGTGGGACCACCACGAGGAAAAACCAACATAGTGTCTCAGTAGTGTGGGACCACCACGAGGAAAAACCAACATAGTGTCTCAGTAGTGTGGGACCACCACGAGGAAAAACAACATAGTGTCTCAGTAGTGTAGGACCACCACGAGGAAAAACAACATAGTGTCTCAGTAGTGTGGGACCACCACGAGGAAAAACCAACATAGTGTCTCAGTAGTGTGGAACCACCACGAGGAAAAACCAACATAGTGTCTCAGTAATGTGGGACCACCACGAGCTGCCAGAACAGCTTCAATACGCCTTGGCAGAGAATCTACAAGTCTCTCTCTACTGGATGGAACACCGTTCTTCCAAAAGATATTCCCTCATTTGGTGTTTTGATGGTGGTGGTGGAGAGTGCTGTCTAACACTTGGATCTTTTCCTCTTGCCATCTTGATCGAAAATTGAGGTCAGCTGGCCCTGAGAGCATGATAGGATGTTAACTGCTTAATTGTATCATGCAGTACACCTTTATAAAAGCATCTGCATTCGTTATGTTCCTCCAGTCATTCAGATTTTTCCTTTTAATTAGCCAACCGTCTGTATTTTGAATAGAGACTTCTGTTTGTTTGAAATTTGATATTGATGGTCTTCAGCTGGTGCTATAATGCCAATTGATGTAAAAGCTTACTGCCTTATGATGACAGTGTTAGATAAGTCCAGCATTTGGTTGCTCTCTTCTATGTGCATTAAGGGGAATCTCTGTGAACATCAAGAATATAAAACCAAAATCCAGGCCTAATATTTCAGTGTGGCTTTCTCACTTGCTTGTGCTTTTTGCGCTAGTGTATGTATGCTCTCTCTCACTCTATCTCTGTGCTATTTTACATTTCAGTTTAATAGGCTTTATTGGAACAGGAAACATTTACACTGCTCAAAAAATTTAAGGGAACACTTAAATCACACATCGGGTCTTGATGAATGAAATATATTAAAAATCACAATCTTTACTGTACATTGTATAATGCGTTGAAAACAAAATTACGTAACTACGTTCAATGGAAACCAAAATCACCAACCGATTGAAGGCTGGATTCAAAATCACATCGAATCAAACAAATCAAAGTAAACAATTGAAATCACAGGCTGTTCCAACTTGCGAGAATTTCATCACGGCAACTCATAATGTGACTCAGTAATGTGTGTGGCCCCCACATGCACTCCTGACAATGTTTGGGCATGCTCCTGATGAGATGGCAGATGGTGTCCTGGGGGATCTCCTCCTAGACCTGGATCAGGTCATCAGTGAGCTCCTGGACAGTCTGTGGCGCTACTTGGCGGCGTTGGGAGCACCGATGCATACAGTAATGTCCCAGAGGTTCTCAATTGGATTCAGTTCTGGGGAATGTGAGGGCCAGCCAGTGGCATCAATGACTTCCTCACCTAGGAACTGCCTACACACTCTGGCCACATGAGGCTGAGCATTGTCCTGCACCAGGAGGAATCCAGGGCCCACTGCACCAGCGTAAGGTCTGACAATGGGTCTGAGGATTTCATCCCGGTTGGCTAGCACGTGGAGGTCTGTGCGACCCTCCAAGGATATGCCTCCCCAGACCATCACTGACCCACCACCAAGTCATGCTGGATGATGTTGCAGACAGCATAACGTTTACCACGGCGACTCCAGACTCTTTCACGTCTGTCACGTGCTCAGTGTGAACCTGCTCTCCTCTGTGAAGAGAACTGTGGCACCAATGGCGGACGTGCCAATTCTGGTGTTCTCTGGCGAATTCCAGTCGAGCTGCACAGTGCTGGCGCAGGTCCCACTAGAGGACGTCAGGCCCTCATGCCACCCTCATGGAGTTCTACAGCCCTGTCCAGCTCTTCTCATGTAACGGAACGTCTCCTGGTATCTCCTCCATGTTCTTAAGACTGTACTGGGAGATACAGCAAACCTTCTTGCGATGGCACGTATGGATATGCTATCCTGGAGGAGCTGGACTGCCTGTGCAACCTGAATGGGCTGCAGGTACCACCTCATGCTACCAGTAGTGACAAGGACAATAGCAAAATGCAAAACTAGAGAACTCAGTCAGGAAGCATAAGGAGCAAATGTCTGTGGCTACCACCTGCAAACCATTCCCTTTTTGGGTGTTGTCTTGCTGTTGCCTCTCCAGTGCACCTGTTGTCGCTTTCATTTGCACCAAAACAGGTGATATGGATTCACAATCATTTATGATTCCTAACTAGACAGATTTATATCCCTGAAGTTTAATTGACTTGGTGTTATACTGTGATGATTGTCAAAGGAAGTGGAGAATAATAAGCTATAATAAATAAGAAAAGTGAAAACAAAAATCTTCGGTTAGAACTATAACCTTTGTTCGGTTAGGTCTATAAACACATCAATGACTAAAAAATTGTAAACAAAATTGGCAAATATTGCACAGGAAGGAAGAAAAACAAAAAAAACAAGTAAATTACAATGACATTAAACATAGGAACTCACGTGAAGAAAAAATACAGGAGATAAAACAAATGCAGATGAGAACACTAAACTGCAGAAATACAAATATAAGGAAGAAAAGTGAGAAATAAATATGTTGATTCAACATATGTAAAGCAACCAGTATTAGAATCCAATTGTGTGTTCATCTTTTCCACACACAAACTTCACACAAGTCAAAATCACATTCCAGCTGGTTGCAAATCAATATTTTTCATCTAAAAATGTTGCAAATGTTTTCACTGTTTCCAGCATTCAGCAAACGACTAATGGCTTTTTCAGTTGTCATTTATGTACAGTACAAGAACCTACACAGTTGTCTGTTTTTTTAATGGACACAAAATGCAGGGAGTGGTGATGAGTTACCTTGAAAAGCAGGATGAAGCCTAGTGAATATATTGTATATTAAAGTAAAATCATAGGATTCAGGCATTATAAACTCCAGCCTCTCCGCTGCTCAGTGGAGAAGGTGTAAAACACAAGGTGAGTGTAATGAAAACAACAGCGGAGGGACGTTTGACTCTTAAAAAGCCTCTGAGCATCACTTTATCTCTCCGCATCCACTGGGCTGATCTTTAAAAGGCTGGCTCTATTTGCTTTTATAGGGCTGGAAGCTGTGCTGTAACTCATATCAAGTTGATATTGCACGCTTAACCCCTTACACTGTTTGGAATTGGTTCATATGGATGGTTCTACATTTTAAAAGGTTTCTTACAGAAGGAATAATAAAAGCACATGCATGCATACCATGATGGAAGGAAAGGAAGGGTGAGAAGACAAAAAGATGATTAGACCTAAAGTGAGAGAACAACACATTACCTGGCACAAGGCTGAATCCAAACATTATACAGTCGATTTTATGTGCAAAAAAATCCTGGATACGTTCAGTAACATGATAATATTCCTGGAAAATGTGGAGTGGGTGAAACACAAGACAAAAGAATTAACAAAGATTTTGAGTGAGAGGAGTTCATGATGTCTCCAAGGGGCCACACACCTCATCAATTGGTGCCCAGTCAGTGGTGAAATTGGGCAAAAGCCAGGAGGAGCAGAGCTCCTGCACATAAGGTCCAAATGACCCCTAGGGGGAGTTGGGCTCCTGTACTTCCACTGGCCAGCAGTTTAACATTTTAGATACAGCTGGAAAGTAGAAAGTAGGGCTCCCCACTTCCCAAATCCCAATGTATCCCCTGTGCACAGTCTATTTACGTGTAGTTTTACGACTCAAACAAGAGGCAACTATAAGGGGATTTTTTGAGCTCTCCTAGCTGTATCATTAAGGAATTAGAGCAAGCACTTGTAGTTGTTTTGTTTTGCAATACAGCATTGCTCCTTCACCATCAAACAAGTGCTGTTATGGTTTACGCAATGTAAAACATCCCATTTAAAACTGCAATTCGGGTCAGGTGGGCATCATTTCAGAAGTGTGTTTTTTACCAAAATGACTAGCTAAGTTATAGAATACAAAAGCAGTATTAGGCTATTCAGAAAACCAGATTGAAATTTCAGTATGCATAGTCATCAGTTCATTCTGATATGTTCTGCTTTTCTTCACCATACACAAACAGAATACACTTTTTAGAACAATGCAGGGTATGACATCATATCCATCTTGTATCTGTACATTAAACAATGTAATCATACACGCTGACTCTGCATATGACAAAAGTTTTATGATATGAACATTTGGTTGGATGAGAAATGACAAAAGCTGTTGCTTCCTCACAGACCAATAGTTTAAGCAACGAAACCCAGGTTAATGTAACATTGCATGTAAGAAGCAGGACAGACGCTGGGAGAATGGACGACTTTTAATAAAAATAACTAAGGATATAATAAAACTAAAAAAAGAAATGAACAGAGCAACGTTACAAACGGAATAGAATTGAAAACATTGACTGACAAGATACAGTGGGAAAGGAGGAACTTAAATAGGGACAGTGATCAGGAACACAGATGAGGGCAATAATAACAAACAGCTGCCCGTTCTCCAAATGAGGGAGAGAGGTCTGTTGGATCGTATTGGCATGACAGGACTGTTGGGCCAGGAAGTAAAAGTTAAAGCAATTCTGCCCATTCTGCCGTGCGAGTCAATCAAATTCAAACATGAAATATTAAATTCACTTCTTTATTGGTTAGTTTTCAGGAAGCAGCAGTTAGCCTAGCAGCAGTTAAACAGGCAGCAGTTAGCCTAGCGGTTAAAGCATTTGACAAGTAGCCGATAGGATTCCAGATTGAATCCCGAGCTGGCAAGGGGAAAGATTTGTCATGTTGTCCCTGAACATAGCAGTTACCCAGCATGAAGTCACTATGGTGGAGAGTGTCCGCTAAATCCCTAAAATGTGAAATGTTATATTTACAAACAAATTAGCCCCCTTTGCATGACTAGCTGCATATTTGCTGCCTGGGTTAGGGATGATGTTTGGGTTAAAGTTAAGGTTTGTGTTAATGTTGGGCTTGTGTTAATGCTGGGCTTGTTTCTTCATTCTGGAGAGTACTTACACATTTAATATTCTAATTCGATTGGCTGATGCAGGCAAATGGGCATCGTTGCTTGAACCTGGGCGGACATGTTTAAACATAATCCTGTGACTAGTAGTGCCAATCAGAAGCATCCCAGGGCACCTTTGTCATGCATTTATAAACATTTATTAGCAGAGTAATTTGAATCCTGAATGCAGATTAGCTAAAAGCCATTATAAATGGGACCACGGTTATGACAAACTATTTATACCTTCATGGTCACCCCAGGTTTGTGGTATGTGGCCAATTTACCACAGCTAAAGGCTGTATTCAGGCACTTTGTGTTGCGTCGTGCACAAGAACACCACTTAGCCTTGGTATCCTGGCCATATTTACCACCCGTCTTCCTGCTTGATTATAAACTGGGTGAAATGAACCCTGATTGCCAGTTGTCTGAAAGCCGTGGTACATGAGGCTGTATACCAGTGGTATGACATCACATCACTTTTTAATGTTCTTATTGTGTTGGTAACCGGTTTGAAATAGCAGTAAGGCATCATAGGTTTGTGGTGTATTGCCAACCGAACACCCCCTCTGCCTTGTTAAGTATAGCAAATTACTATACAGCACCTGGAACACAATTTAGGTGGATATAAGTGTCAAAATCTGCCATTTTTAATCCTTGTATGAGTTGAAAGTGCTAGCAACAAGCTTAGTCTTCACTGACTGCATAGTGAGCAATGTAATTCATTTTCCCATTACAATAAATATGCAATGTGAAATGGGGGACAATTTGTTTTTCTTGTATGTACTATTACGTTCTGCAGCCAATGTTCATTCAAAGGGAAAAGTACCCAAACATAAGGTAGTATTCTCCCAATAGCAAATTATAATGACAAAGACTTTGCAATATTAGAAAGGAATGTTTTCATTGCAGTCAACGAGACAAATCATTCCTGCAAGATTATGGAAACTGAATTGTGTGTGAGACAAAATGCACCAAATAAAAAAGGCTCAAAATGATCCGTGAAATGACTATGATTAAATAATCTGCCAACGACCACTATGAAGGTATGCATGCTACATTTTCTTACTGAAGATAATCCCTGTGTTCATCATCACATACCAAATCAAAGCCAAGTAATTTATCTTTCATCTAGTCATTCCCTATGTTACAGTGGTAGAGAGACATACTGTATGTAGGGTTGGTTTATGTTTAAAGGGAAATTTTGACACTGTTGTATTCAAGTAAAAAGTGTGTTATATGGCCAATATACCACGGCTAAAAGCTGTTCTTGTGCACGATGCAACACGGAGTGATATTGGCAAAAAACTACAAACCCCTGAGATGCCTTATTGCTATTTTAAACCGGTTCCCAATGCGGGCATCTACATTTCCTGGTTTATAACAAACCATGACGTCTCCCTTAATTTCTAGATCAGACAGCAGGTTCGTTCTATAAATTATGTGATTGGTTAAACATTACTGGCACAAAAAAATAAAAAATATTGCTGTGGCTGTACTATACAAGGAGGCTGAAGGAAACATTCCAAAAAGTGCTTTACCGGGGATTTTCCCTGTAAGCATGAACAATGTTTTGTGTGTATATATCTCAGAACAATTATAATTGTATTCAACTGTCTAAATATATTTGAAAAGTGGTCTGTGAGGATATAAAAATTTTTTACCGCAGTTTGAATCATTTCAGCCATGTGAAATACAAAATATATTATTAACCAAGTGATTGGTCCCTGAACACTGAAAGTCATGAAAATATGTAACTGTACACCAGGAAAAACATTTATTTTTACAGTTTTAATTGCATTGGTAACTTTTATAATTTTAAGCCAGTTACAACAGAATAAGGAAGTTAGAAGACAACGGTAACAATCAAAATGTTTAATGTCAACACAAAAGTTATAATGGCAAATTAATTGATGAAATAAGGACTAGTCCTGGTCAGTTGTCTTTCAAATGTTTTTACATAAGAACTAGGCTGAATAATTTTGGGAATTTAAAGTTGTTTACATTGTTTTGAGGCTTTTTTAAGAATTGAATTAACCTGTGTTAATACATTGTGTTATTCCTTTATTAATACATTGTGTTACATTGTGTTATTCCTTTATTAATACATTGTGTTACATTGTGTAATTAATCTCTCCAAGAGCAGAGCACATACGACCATTCCATGGATCACTGACGTTTGGACAGGTGGTCGGGACAGTGTGTAAATCCATAAATCGTCCAGCCCTAGTTTGCAACCAGTTTATAATTGCATCTCTGGGGTTTGAAGTTTATTTCCAATATACCATGGGTTAGTGCTGTGTCCAGGCACTCTGCAATGCTTTGTGCCAAAGAACAGCTTTTAGCCATGGTGTATTGGCCATACACCACATCCCCTGGTGCCTAATTGTTTAAATATCCTACTGCTTTCAGCCAATCAGCATTCAGGATTTGAACAGGATGATTTATAATGTGTTATTTATCCCCAATGCGTAAAACCTAAGACTTGCCCTAAGCCCTGGTATATTGGCCATATACAGTAGCCTGCTGTATAGCTATATCAAATGTTCACAAGTTAAGAAAAAAACGTTTCCCTTATGCCTAACTACCGTGAACTGGGCAGAGAGCTTATATTCATGAGCAGATGAATGACATCTCTTTAAAATGCATTTTTAACAAGAAACTTGGATGCAGTGAGCAGTGTTGCAGTGAAATATACAGCAAATATACTGATTCACAAAGCAGCTCAAATAATAGATTCTGCATTAGTTGTCATTTGTATGTGACTCTTCTAATACCGTTTGCAGCAGCAATGACACGAAATGTATGAAATTCAACTACACTTCACAAAACATTACCGGAGTCCAGACCACAGGTGGCCACTGGCCTTTTAATTGGTGGATTGAATGGAATAAATGGAATGGTGTCAATCACATCACACTCAGTTTCAATGTGTTTGATTCCATTCATTCCAGTCATTACTATGGACTGTCCTCCCACCAGCCGCTTGTGATCTTGACAAGCTGGGCCTACACTGCTGACACCAGTTGACACTGACAATAAATCGACTTTGTCTAGAATGCAACCACCTTATCTAGATGGACAAAAACAGGAGACACAATTTGATATCCATTAGATGGAAGGAGGAACTTATTGCCATAAACTTTCCAGTGGTACTGGCTCACCCAATGATAAAGTCTATTATTATGCACCCCCTCACCCGGAATACGTACGACGCTCTGCCCAGAGATTCAGAATACACTGGACTTAAGCGATGGGCCCAGTTTAGGGATATTTAAAATGCTTCTCATTGACAGCCGTAACTAAACCGCCAGATGTAGCCTAGCACACGTGGCCGTAGGCCGAATTGACGCACATCTCATCGACTGACGGTGCACGTCCACTGTTCCGACGCGAATTCGGCTGCAAACGCGCTGCCTTGCCTCAGATGGCTGCTTATGGACGCATGCGCTATGGATATTTGTTTTTCGGCGGGGGAGGGCTGTGTTGACATCTCTCCGTGAACTTTTAATTTAACACGAAACCAACAAAATTAGTTTTTCTCACTCATGGGGAAAATAAAAACGCACATTATCATGAACACTATGCTATCAGGCAACATGTTTCTGTGGTGCTGACATATAAAAAAAACAACTCAATGCTAAATAAACACAGCACATTATAAACCCAGCGCTAACTCACCTGAGACACCAGGTTTCTCAAACCTGCTCCTGGAGGCACCCCGCCCTGCATGTTTAGATCTCTCCCTGCCCTAACACCTGATGTAGCTCATTTAGGACTTGATAATGAGCTGATCATTTGAATCAGGTGTTATGAAGCAGGGAGAGATCTAAAACATGCAGGGCGGGATGGTTCGAGGAACAGGGTTGAGAACCACTGCTCTAAGCATTATTGCGCTTGTCCCCCGTTATAATTTGCTTTTCCTCCAGTTGGTAGCAGAACATTTCACATGGAACAAATTTCACGTGCTGTTGCAGTACAACGAAGGACCAACAAGGTAGACACTCTTTTGTTTATGAAAAACTCTACGGTGAATTTCAAATTGCAGATTAGTATCTGAGAAGATTAGTATGTCTTAAACCGTAGTACGCTGAAAATAGTATGCCAAATGTTCCCGGATGGTCTACTATTTCTGATGGATTTTCGAAGAATGCATCCGTGCATGCTTCTTGGGGTAATATAGACTACAACCCCTTGCGCAATAAAAGAGGAGGGGTTTCCACGGTTCTCTCGTCTTTTCACTTGATGAAAAAGTCAGTTATCGTCACCTATATTGATAGTTATTGTATCAATGTCATTCACGAATAAAAGAAAAACAAACCTTGTTGTGTCATGAAATGAAATAGCTTTGGCAGTGTAAAGTTCATCTTCTGTCTCGCTAGCAATTGCTCAATTCTTATGACTATTCCAAGCAGTAAGATACTAGTAGTATTACTGGCTAATATGCTATTAAAACAGCCAGTGGCAAAAGACATACAGTTAATAGATGCTATTTGTGGTGGAAGTAAACTTCATAACAAATGTTAGTCAGTTTAACATAATGCTTAACGGTGTCTAGCTAAATATTCAAACTTGGCATGATATTAATGCGTGACAAAATCATATAATGTTAAGACGCAATTTGATGACGAGGTAGTATGTCCCAATCAGTCCCAATACCGGCATACTAGCTTACTATATACTAAACAGAACGTAATTCACCATCATCCTCAAATGTAGTATGCGATTTGAGACGCACTCTACGTCCATTGGATGAATGCCTCGCATTAGCTAGATTCACTTGCATAATATTGACCGTGGCCCAACTTCTGAACGCACCTGAACAGCTCAAATGGCCACGCTGCCTTTCTTACCGTGTACCCCACTCTATAATATATTATTATTACATTTTATTCAATAGTATTATATTTTTTCTACTTTCGTTGTTAATCTCTATGGTAACCCGTTCCAATATCTTTGAGTCCCCCTTCCCCGTAAAAAGGTTGAGTCCCGGAGTCCGCCTGCACCCGTTACCATGTTGCTCCCCCTCCCTTCCTGTGAACACACCGGGCGTTGGTCCATGGTACTCTATGCAACTGAGTAGTCAGGATCTCATTAGACTAGATAGCACTAATGAAATAATGTACTGCTGCACATTTTTACTAAATATATGATACAAAATGTAATCTTGTTAATTAATCTTGCATTAGCAGCAGACATTTATTATAGTTAAAATATGTCTGATATCATCACTAACTAGTTGTAAAATGTCAAAACGATTCCTTTTCTTGTCTAAGAATGTTTACAGATTTATCATTAAAAATGTATGTAGTTTCAGCCTGTTTAGCAATGGACATAGTGGTCATAGCCTCAACAACGGTATGTGACGTCACTTGGAATCTCTTTTCCTTATATGGAAAACTGTATGAATATAATGTTAGCTTTAAATTTAGCCGATTTGTTAAACAATTGTACCTTTTGTATAGTTCAAAAGGTTGGTACAGTGTCAAGGGCGATAACGTGTGTTGCGAAGCAGAAGGCCGCGGGTTCGCGCCCAGTGTGTGTCCCACCATGGGAGCGACCGACAGCGGAGGAAGCATAACTGTGAAGTAACACCACGTTGTCGACGACCTATACAAAAGGTACCCTTAGACATTTTGTATTAGCTTAAACGTTTGGAAGGTTGTCATAAAGGCGTTCACGTGTGTTACAAAGCAGTGGACCGCGAGTTTGAGTCTAGTGTGGCACTGGCGAAACCACCGGGGTGTCAAGGGGTGGCAGCTAAAAAAATGTCCTGCAACCCCAGTTGTCAGGATTGTCTGCGGTAATATATTTAATTTTATTGAATAGTATTATATTTTTTCTACTTTCGTTGTTAATCTCTATGGTAACCCGTTATAATATCTTTGAGTCCCCCCTTCCCCGTAAAATGGTTGAGTCCCGGAGTCCGCCTGCTTCTGTCTACCGTGGTGCTCCCCCTCCCTTCCTGGGGAAACACCGGGCGTCGGTTCATGGTACTCCATGCAACTGAACAGTCAGCATCTCACTAGACTCGCCTAGCAGTAATGACAGAAGGTACTGCTGCACATGTTAACTAAATATACGATAAAAATTTAATCTTATAATCAGTGGTGTAGTGGAGGGTATACCAGGTATACACCGTATACCCACTTTTTTGTCAGCTGCCATTGCGTATTATGAAACGAACTCATGAAACACCTTTGTCATTTGTCCAAACAAATAAACATAGTCGAGCAGCAGACAAAACTGCCAGCTCTGCTGGTGCACTTCCAGATTCTGTAAGATTTTGAAAGCAACCGGATCCACCATGGTAAGGACTTGGTACCTCCATTGTTACCGACTGTACCGTACAGTAAATCAGTAAATTACGTATTTTTGCCTTAAATCAATTTTTCAATGTGACGGTTTGGCATTACTCCCTTGTTAACTGCCTTAGCTAGCTAACTTTTTCTAGATAACTTTACTGTTGACCATTTTTGAGTTTTGGAAATGTTAGGTAGTTCAATTGTAAAATGCGGGTAGGGAAGCTGACATCAGGACTGGTTAGCTAGATTTCTTATTTAAAAACTTTCAGCTTTCATATGGCCAAGTGTGGATCATACAGCACATAGCTTGCTTTTTTAATACAATATTGCAATCTTATGGTGTAAATTGGTCATCTTATTTGCACTTTCATTGTAAATTCCTGAGTATACTGTATGTTTTTTGTTCTTCATAGACACCAATGATTGGCCAGACCTAGGTAGTAAGTGAAAGATTTACTATAAAGTCCAAAAACCTCTGGTTAGGATGCAAGAAACTGGGTAGGTTAGGGTAGTTCAAAGACTTGGTTTCCAATGTATCTACATGGTGTTAGACATGGATGGGCAGTATTTATGATACATGTATTTCAAATACAAAATAGAATTTTGTGATTTGTATTTGATGAAAATGGCTTCATATTTTGTATCAAACTGCATGACATAATTTATTATTATATTTATGATTAACAATCAAATGATTAATTACTTAGAAACTAGTTACTATGAATAAAGGTGCCATCAGTTGTGTTCTTATGAATGACTTGTTTGTCATTGAGTCAGTGTTGCTGATGCAAAGTAGGCCCTTCATTACCAAACACCTAGTAATTAAATTAGGATACAATTATGAGTCATTAGCAGAATCCCAGGATTTTCACTCTTTTCCAGGAGGGTCACATTGACCTGTCTGTAACATTGGGGGGGTCATGACCCCCCCATCCCCCCTAATTCTATGCCCCTGATTACAGTATACCCACTTCTCCGGGCACCACTACACCACTGCTTATAATCTTGCATTAGCAGCAGCCATTTATTATAGTTTAGATATGTCTGATATCGTCTACTAGCTAATGTAATGCAATTGTCAATATTATTGGTAAAGTTCGTGAGCTAGCAAATTTGCAAATGAAGTAGCTTGCCATCATTGCCATGTAATGCTTGTCCTGATAGCTAGCAAAGGGGCATTGAACAATGTTGATGTAGCTTGCTATGGATAATTAAATGGTTAATTTCATCTGTGTAGAAAGTTATGGTTTATCTACATAATTCTAAATTAGACATCTCTGGACATCTATATAACATCAACAAGATGTGATGTGTGGTCATTTGTGATTAACTGTTGTAATTAAAATTTTGTTTGTATATTAAATTGTTACTCTATAACCTCAGTAGCTTATGTTTAGTGTTTGTGTATTATTTCAAGTTATATAAGGCATTCATTTTCAGGATGCATTGATTTATGCTTCTGCTCTTGGCAGAATATTATAAACAATGTGTCCAAGTAAAACCACCCCGGTGGTTTTGCCAGTGCAAGCACGGCCCCTCACCCACCGTGGGCCCGGTAGTAACCCCATAGTTACTTTTTTACCCCGACGGAACATCTCCCCTTGACTCTGAAAGTCCATTGAATATTTCAAGACAATCAACAGCAAACAGAGACAGCAATGAAACTCTTAAATTCTTGAGTAGTTCACAATTGTGAACTTCTGTAATTCTGTGACGCCATAAAGGTTGTTGTTCATTAGCTTTTTCAAGCCTTTTTTCACTATATATTGCACTATATTCACAATCTGGACACGCCAAGCACAAAGAGGGACTGATCTTATGTTAAATTCTGATTTCTCCCTAAGTATTACTTTCACTTTTCAGATTCATGATTTTTCATGAATTTTAATGTAAAATGAAATGTAGGAGGATTGAAAAATCCAGTATTTTTATAGATAATGTAACAAAAACTCCCCATCTGATCATATGTGCTCCAGTGCTCCAGTAATATCTCCCACCATCCACTATGGTTTCCAGATACTAGCCTGTTTTAATTTCATAATATTGTGTCACACTTGTAGACATCATTTTCTTGGAATAAATGTATTTGATTATGCCGTTTCCAGTTTTTTTAAGGGTTGAAAGGATTTATATAAGTAATTAAATTGTATGTCTAGATGGTCCAAACAAAGATTTATCTTCTTAACCATTCAAGAGTTTTAAGGAAACATTTTTCAGGCGTTCATTTTGCTTTATTGGGCAAGAAAGAGGTCAAAAAAAGAGGCAAGACTTTTCAAACCCACACTGCAGCAGTGCATGCCCATCAGAGGCAGTGTCTTAGAACGCTGGACCACCCTAGTCCACAATAAAGAGTGAGAAAAAAAGTATGACTATCCCAGACAGTATTATGATCCCACAGCAATGCTAACACAGACCAACCAAGGTCAGGACCTAGCTCCACTGCATTGGGACTGGGCCAGCCAGGCTAAGCATCTGTCCGTGGATAAACAGAAGGTCATTGTGCGTGCGTGTGTGCGCGAGTGCGTGGGTGCGAGTGCGCGTGCGCGGAAGGTCTACCAGCATGCCTTGCATAGTGTAGAGTGTACAAGCACATTGAAGAAAATGAAGAAGAAGCACTTGTCCATACTAAGATGGCTCCTCAGGCAGAGTCATCCCATAGTGGCAGGAAGTGGGGGCTCTTTATAATGACTGCATTATGACAGACTGTATTGTGTGTGACTTCAGAGGACGGAGGGGAAAAGATCCATTGTATGTGACATGTTTGGGCTGCTATCGGGACAGCTCTTTAGTCAGACGGCTCCAGAGTAATATGAAGGATACGGAGAGTACTACATCATAGTGACAGATGAGCGAGCGACAGAACGGGACATGACACAAACTACCCCAAGAGATTAAAGTGTGATGGATGGGGATATGAGTGGAGCAAAGAGATATTGTTTGACATTTCTTTGAGTGGAATTTTAAAACAAGTTATACAGACAAATGACTTATCTCTGAGTCTTTCAGTTTGAAAACCACAGTGGTGAGGTCAACGCTTTATTATCATTGCCTTGGTTCATCCTATGAATGACAGATGAATCAGTACTGTGAAGAATAGACATGTCTACCACAGCATGCATATATTGGGTCTTAATTTGAGCAAGTTTGCTAAAGCAGGAAAATAAGATGGAAGCAATTATGGTTAACTGTCTTGTACAGGGACAGAACAACAGGGCAAAGGAATTTGATCCAGCAACTTTTTGTTTACTGGTCAGATGATTTAACTGCTGGCTAACTGCCAACCCACTTGAGATTAGAATGGAGCACCTTTGCAAGGTGCCTCTACATCACAAATGTAAATGGCATAAGCTGAAGGGACAAAAAGAGCTGGAATAAATTAATAAATACATCAGTTTTGCAACAAACTGTCACAATAAAGATCAGAATTGATGTTTCAATATAGCTAAAGCATGTGGTTTTGCCTGAATTATTATTTTTTGTGATAGTTACTCTTTAAGATACGGCACCTGTACAAATTGTGATATGGCGTGTTTACAATACAAATGGCTACTTCACGAAGGCACTTGCTGAAGTAAGTGTATTGAAGCCATTACAGTACCATCATTCAACCTTCTCAGACGCCCCAGTGCCGAGCTGAAGGAGGAGGCAGTAGATTGGGCAGCTAGTTATTCTAGCAGGGAAGAGCAAATTGGCCTCATTTCTGTGGCGAACCCTGAAGCTGCACTATCCACAGACAGCAGATAGCTTCCTCTGTGCCAAATAAGCACTCTATCACTGTTCGCCCCAGCTCAAACATAACACACGCATAACTATTGGCTACAGCGCTGTGGACAACTTGGGAAACTGTGAGTCCCTTTACTCCCCCTTTGTACTGTATTTTTCCATTCCCTGATAGGCAGAGGGGAAGCACTGACAAGTCACAGCAGAGATAATGATCTGTATTCAGTGTTAGCAGCAACAGGAATCTGCTCAGGATGTGGACAGTTCCATTGCTCCCCATTCTTCTGGCCTCGTGAGGGGCTTGAGTTCCACGTCCTATGAAATATGCATCAGTGTCCTGGGCCCTTGAAGCCTGCCAGCCTTTTGATTGGGGCTGTTTATGGGGTGAAGTCTGGCACTACGTGACTGTGAATGGAGGGAAATCATGGTGGAGACGAGAGCCAGGACATGAATTGGAATAGGAATTATGTTTTCTAATGCACTTACTAGAAGGCAGGCAGGGAGACTATAAAAAGCAATGGGCTGTGGCTCCGTAGGCCAGTGTCCCTCCGGAGGGTGGTTAAGTCTTTTGGAAGATTCTGCCGGGCGGAGATGGAGGTCTTCTGAAGCACAGACCAACACCCAAAGCATACCACTGTCGGCCGGCTGGCCACACCCCTCTAAGTGTTCTCTCCTACACTGCTAACATGATGTTGTTCGCGGCTGCCACTTCACATTTGATGATCTACTAAGCTGGCGTCTGGGGAGGAGGCTTCCTGAAATAATATACTTAACAGAAATGAGAGCGTTTGGTAGCGTGGAGCCGCGGCGTCGGGTGCCAATAGGTAGGAAACAACAGTGCCAAGGTCATTGTCAAAGAGGATGTGTGTGTCATTTCGCAATGAGCGGCAAGAGACGGACAGAAAACTGAGCCCAACAGCCTTCAAGCTATGCCTTGTGCACAAACACAAACAAACACACATGTGAATACAAACACACACACACACAGCAGAAAACCTGTCTTCACAGCATTAAAAAACATCCTCACAGCCAAGCAGAGTCACCTGGGAGACCAAGTCCTCTCATCTTTGCTTCTGAACTGAAGTGTCAAATTAATGCATATGGATGCAAACTGTCTTTTTTACAGCTTCAATGTAAAATATGAAAGCGAGTCCAGTGGGAGACACATTTAAAATGCAGACAGAAAATCCTAACAACAACGCTCCGATGACTTGTGAGGACCAGAGAGATGATCGTGAGAGCAGACGGTTGCTGGCTAAAATACACCAGCCACACATTTCACATTCCACTAACATTATGACAGGCCCCTACCAAGACAACCGGAGATGGTGACAATATCATTGTTATCAAGCAAATGCTCTTTCCACAAACATTGTTCTGCTTCAGCAAATGTAAATTCTGCAGGAAAGAGTTTTATTTACGCACCCTATTTATGCACACGTTGTGTGTGCGTGTGTGTGTGCGCGTGTTTGCGCGCACGTGTGTTTATCTGTAGGCTGGTCAGGTCCTCACGGAGGTAACTGCTCTTTAATGGAGCGTAGCAGGATGCAGTGGAGGTATAGGTGGGTGGAATGGGGCGGAGGTAGTCTGAGGGAGGAGGGGACAGCCAAGGTACAGGCACTTCGGGAGGGAGGAACGGAAAGACGGTGAGAATGGTTCATAAAGGGATACTTCAAGATTTTGTCAACAGTACTGTATACCAGTCTTTGTGGTAACGCTAGAGAGCCTCGACTTGCAAAACCACAATTAACATCCGTTATAACAGACATAGAAACTATACATAAAATTGTATCCCCGTGTTGAACTGACAATAGGAAAGTAGGGCTTCATTGCTAAAATCCAGAACTACCCCATTCAAATTCTCACCCAGAAAATGTATTGAGACTGTAATGGTGCACTTATAATTTACACATTCAGATTCTACCTGAAACATTGTTTAATACATGCTGGCAGTCCACTAACCTGAAATACTGTACACTAATGGGGCATGGAGAATAGTAAGGTCACTTACATGACCATGAGAATCCAACACAATTTAGTTTGCAATCAGTACGTATTGAGGGATTGAAGCTGATGAAAGGACGTGTGTTTGGGGAAATTGCATCGTCCAGCAGCTTCACCGGCGCACAGGTCTGTCTGCCTAGTCTACTCCGCCTGCTCTCTCTCATCTAACGGAGACTAACAATGCCTCATTACCAGAAGCAGTAATGTACATGCTGAGACATTATCCCAGAGAATACAGTTCACAGCAGTGTGGCTGTTTTAAAGCGACCTTACAAGCCAACGAAACGTCCCTAACGTCTCCTTATGGGAATTTGGTGGATTCTCTTTAGACCAGTATGAGACTTCAGAATCTTATTTCCTTAGATGTGTTTAAAACTTTGGAAGTGAGAAATGTCATTAGGACTCGGAAGCGAGATCGGCAAGATTGATTTGATCTGTAACGCTTGTACGTTTCTTTGATTGTAATGTCTACATCTACAGTACAATGAGTTCATGGCGTGTCTGACTCTGCAAGCTGAGAAATTCTGATATTTCTCCGAGCCGTCGTTTCTTCGTTGCTGCCTCGGTTAGACCAGATCCTTAAATGTAATATCAGTGAGACTAACCTGGATTCATAAAAGTGAAATAAAAAACTCCGGAGAAGACATGATCAACGGAATGAGATAATAAGAATAGAGCCTTCTATCATGTTGGAATTTGGTCTGCATAGGTCACACACCACAATAGTTTCAAAGTGCAGTATAATGTCATCTTCAAAAACGCCCTAATCCTGTCTGTCTGGGTGCAGCGATAGGGATCCATTTGATGTTGACTGTTTACACCACAAAGACAGGGGTTCTGGGATGTCACCGTGTGCTCAGGATGACTGCATTGATCCCTTAGATACTGGACTGGTGGGCCGGCATCCCTGCTGTTGGTCCATTAATCAAAGCACCAGACCAGCGCTGAAGCCCGACGTCGGCTAGGCCCCCTTAATCCCTCCAGGGGAGCATGACTGTAGGATCTTGGGGAGTTGGCCATAGTTGTGTTTACATGCGAACGTTCAGATTGTCACTTTAAAACACGTCGTTTGACCCTAGTATAAACCAGGCTTACAGCTTGGGACAGCTGGAATACCTTGTACTAAACTAGTCTGACAAAGGCATTTCTCTCCAGCAGCTGCCCCCAGTTCCGAAGCTTCCAAACAGATTACGGGTCCACAGTGAGCACAGCCAAACGTGTGGTAAAGGAACCGTGAAACAACAACACGGTGAAAACGCCACTGCTACGACACACCACTTCTGATAAATGGCCGAAGCTCCCGGGCTACCTCAAATAACAACAGCATTATGGGAAACATGTCTGTCGTCTAAGGGTAGTGTTGCTTCGATAGGGCACGTGGTTGGCGTCTGGTGGTTGGTAAATAATCTCCTAAGTGATTACATTGCGTGAATTATGTGAACGTGTCACTGTTCAATGGAGATACGAAGCCATCGTTGTTTTCAGATATGATTCCTTCTTGGGCTTAGTTGTGGCAAATTTTCAGGGTACAAATTAGTGCCATTATTATAATTAGGGTGGGTCATGCATAAGTAGGGTATTTTTTAAGTATTATGAAAACGGGACATATGCAAAGATTTCTGTTAAAAAGCTTGAATTACCTAATTGACCAATTTTCACAATATTCACTCTGTTCTGGCCCCCAACCATCCAGCGGCTGAATCTCTCTGCCTACCCCTGCAGTAGGGAGATGGTTCTTACTAGGAGATATGGAAGTAAAAGGGAACGTGACTCGAATCTGGACTTACCTGTAGGCTTCACTGCTGGTTCTCTTGGTTCCCGCCTTTGGGCGGCTTGCTCTCATTTCCCCAGTCATGGTTTTATCTGAAACACAATGTAACAGTGGCGGTGAAGTCACATCCATTTAGAGGCTCAGTAATGTCAACTTTCAAGAGAGGTGTGTCCTTGTAAAAGAAAACCCTGTGGGTAACTGGAATAGAGGTGGACAGGTGAGCGGAGTGGCCTGCCAGATACGGTCTGGCCTTTTACGAGCCCTGGGCTAGCATACACAAGTGCACAGATACTGGCGCACACACCCGAACACATACCGACACACACACACAGACACAACACGCTCACAACACGCTCACAGGACACAATAATGAGAGGACTCCGAGCCTAATTGCCATCTGCCAGAGTCAAATTAATTGGCTTTCACAGTCGCATTGGTTCACTTCTTCCAACATCTACCTGCCTGTCAATTAGAATTCCTGAGCCCAGACCGAGACCTACTACCACCCCACACCTATCAAACCCTCAATCCCTGTGCTCAATGGGGTTCCCCAACCATCCTTTTTCTTCCTGTCTCCGGTCTCCTCTGAACTCATTTGAACCATGCTGTGTGCTGGAAAAGGCCCCGCTTTTGTCATATCTTAAAAGATTAAAAATGCTCTAAAAGCAGAGGGTTTGTCAAAGTCTCTCTCTAACGGGGACAGAGTGCTTGCTTCCATTAGTTCCTTTTCTTGATAGTGCTGTCTTCCTCTACAGCTGCTCCTTTTGGCTGCTGTGCCTGCTTCATGCTATTTCACTGATGCTCTCTTGATGTTATAAAGTAAAAAATGCACTGTGGGACCTAAAACATACAAATATTATAATATACAAGAAGAAAATAAACAACGTGTGCAACGGTCCAGTGATAACACTTCTGGTTACATTAACAAATATGGCTCCCCTCTAGAGACCGGGGTTCAACACCTCTCTCTACCGTTCACCATGTCTCCTCTTCCCTCTCTCCTTCTGATGTCTTAAAAAATATATATGTGAGGAAAATGCATGTCAACTCCCCTTAAGTAAAGACATTGTTTTGTTGAAGTGGTAAGGTTGTAGCATATCATGCCAAATGTGTGACATAATACTGAATTGATGATGTAGTACTGAAAAAACAAGGACCTGTTTGGGCTCATGAGCACCACTTCTACACCTGGATCAATTCCACTCAACCGCTACAATGCATCTTTAACTGTCATACATATTTACAGTATGTTTCATGAGGAATCTGTCAAAACTAGGCTCTCTCACTATGGCTCTACAGAATATCCACCAGGGGTGTGCCGAGTACTCAGACAAAACATCATCAGAGAAGCGCACCCATACCACACATACAAACGTAGCGGCACATGCATTCACTGTCACCCATTCGTCTCTCAGTGCTAAACTGTCTCCATTTCTTTCTCCACATACATTTTGTGTCGGAATCATTTGATAGCTAGGTATCAAGGATGTTATATTTTCCATTGACTTTGCTGAGGCAGTGTTGTAATGGTTTTGTAGTTGTTTTTGGCGTTAGTTTACCATTGTTCTTTAAATGTTACAACACTGTTATTTGACTGCCTTGTAATAAGCTTTAAAGGGATATTTTTGGGTCACCTCTGAGGGTTTTGCGAGCTGACATTAACACAGTTGTTATGGTGTGCAACGAGAGCTGACAATGGTTTGTTTTCACAGCGCGCACTTTGTTAAAATTGCGCAGGGTTGCATAGAGCACCCAGGTGTATTTAAAATACCCTTCTCTTTTTTTAGATGACGAGTATGTCCGATTCGGCGTATATCCGATTACGAGTATCACGTGACAAAAGGATACAATTGAGGACACTATTATGATGAGATCTGCACACCCCTAATGTACACCCAGTATCACTTGTCTTAGTCCACAAAAAGTGCCATATTCAATCAAAAACCGATTGCAGAATAAAAGTCTATCGCTGGAATTTGAACATTTGACAAGACATCACTTGAGTTTCAACCCTTTCTAATGACGACTCGACATCAGACACAGACCTCATGACTTTATGTCTTATCTCTGACTAACGGGAGTTCCCCTACACAACATACGCCTGTGCACGTTGAGAACCGAAGAAATGCACCACACACACAAACAATCCATCTTCGTGTTTGATACCAATGAGGTATCCTGTGTGGGGGACAATGTATTTGTTTCTGTCAAAGCGCCGTCAACAGTGGACAGCACAATGCTGAACAACCACCGAACACCAGAATGTGCCGGTGGCACCAAGCCCACCCTTAGAGAAGTGACACCTCATGGTAGTATTGTTTATGACACCCTGCTGCTGGTGGTACGTTACTCTTTTAGTGCAGGGTTTACGAGCGTCATCGTCCACCATCTGTTTGCTGCCTGGCGGGCCACCATTAATCGGCCAACCACCGGAGATCAATATCGCTGTCAGGTCACAGGAATGTTCAGAGCTTGCTTACGGGTAATTGTGCATCAGTGACTGAATGATTAGGGCTATTTATTTTGTAATTACCCTTGTATTGTTTGGGCAACATATGCAGCATAGCAAATGAGAAAGCAAGCAAGGGTGAAGTAGAGAGAGACAGAGAAAACAGAGGCGGAGACAGTGAATGTGTAATTATATTTGCTGTATATATTTTATGCCCTATGTTTGGGACTGGGTTATGTATTATATCAGGGGATATGTTTTAGTGCTTTGAAGAAAATAAGACAATATATGACCCCACACTTTAAATGTGTTTATTTGTTTGGACACCACCAAACTGCTGGCTGGTAGGCTGCTTCAGTACGGGTGCGGCTGTCAGATTGTTTAGCCCCCCATGAAGGGTTGAATCTTTTCTGTTGTAAAATGAACACATGTTGTGATCGCACCAGCTAAGCCTTCTGAAAATAACCAAATTATTGCTTTCTAAAAGGCCCAGCTGTTAGGTTAACCCAGCATGAAAGTAAAATAATACCCAATTTATGGTTTAATTAACCCATGTTTGTGTAATCCCAACAATTTAACATACTAGGTTATTCACGCAAACCTAACTGCCGTGAACATTTTGTTTGTTTGTATGTGTGTTTTGTCAATTTATTAACCGGTGTTGGGTTTCCAAAGACCCAAATTATGTTGTTTTAACCCATAATGTTTTTAGAGCACATTGAGGTACACTGGTAAATATTAGTAACAGTTTTGTTCATTATAATGTAATTTAACTATAGAATTTGATTGCATTCTGTAATAATGTGGAAATCTGTGAAACCATTGGAAAACAATTTTATGTTGCAAATGTAGGAGTACATCCTGTTTTGCCTAATCTATGGTTGTACAACCTTCAAGCAACCTTCTGTACTTCAGCCAACATGCTATAGGCAGGTTTCCCATCCACTAAAATCCACCCTGCTTTGACCTCCTCCACCAAACCACATCTACCTCATCATTCCCGTCCAGGTCACAGGAACATTTTCAAGAATGTTCTTGTTGTGCCTGACCTGGGGTCAGACTAGAAACATTCTAGACAACATCTAATATACTGCAGGGAAGCTTCAAATCCCCTAACCAAGGATTCCACACGGACCGTGAATTCTGTCCTTCCCTTGTGTGAATGACGGAGGCTTTAGTTGTTCTGGCCAAAGCTGCAGAATCTGATCGATTCCTGCCTTCCTGGCAGTTAATATCTACATAGCCTCTTCAGTCACTTCAGCTCACCAACCTCTCACCCACACACTCAAACTAGCTCTACACATAACCATAAAACCACCTTCTATATTATGACCAAAGGTACTACTTCTAGGTTGTAAACACTCAAAACATATAAATACAATCACAAAAACTACTTCTGTATTATAACCGAACAAACAACTTCTATATTATGACCAGACAAACTACTTCTATACTGTAACCACACAAACTATTTATAGATATAACAATACAAAGAACTTCTAGATATAACCACACAAACTACCTCTAGATATCAACAACATCCACACATGCTTGTTCTGCTTGTGCCCGCGTACCTTGAGGCACCCCATTTAATGCACAGATAACCCAGCATCCTTCAAAAGATGCGCATGAAAGAAGTTCTAATAGCACTGATCAAAAGGACCAGACAGTTCAGACACAACAAACACAGTTGATACACTGCTTTTTCATCTTTGTGTTTTCTCACCAGATACATACACACACAGAGAGAGAGAAAAGGCAGGATACCCTATACTCACGTCTTAGGCTGTGATATTCACTCTTGAACAGGGTCATACCAGAGAGACAGAGAAAGAGAAAAAGCAGGGGAATGTTTTCAAACAAGCAGAATCAGTGGAGATACTCCTCTTCTAATCTCTCCTTCCCAGTGTCAAGCCTCACAGAGAGGAGAGGAGACTGCTTGCTTTGGAATCATGACTGTGCAGAGAACGTACCAGCAGGATGTACCATTCCGTGCTCCTCAGTGGTGAGCTGGGGGTGTTGGGCTGACCCACTCGGCAACTGGCAGGGGGGTGTTGTGTTCTAGCTCTCTTTCAGCAAATGAAAGAGAGCTAGAAAATAATTGTGTGCAAATGGCCAAAATCCCCCATTAATGCACAACTGCCCCCCCAATAAGAACAAGATTTAAGCAATCGGTGCACAAATTGTGGTCATGCACACACTTTCAAGTGGTTGTATAAATTACGCTCAGTGGTGCACTAGTGGAGTCAAGCGTATCCCCAGGGATTCGGTGCATAGATACAATAGAAAAATCTGGTCAATGTATTAAAAAAGTAAATACAGTCACTAGTGTTCAGCACCAGTACTAAATGTATGAGCGTGGGTGGAGCACGGCAGAGGGAGGAGTCAGACACAAAGAGAAATATAAAAGAGTTCAAACACCACCTTGCCCTCAGCATTCAATGTACTATCCTAGGAAATGGTAAGCAAATTTGTTGGGGGGCGGCTCTAGCCTTTTGGGGGCCCTAACCAAATTTGATTATAGTCAGAGGCCCCCTAGGGGTCCGGTGCCCGAAGCAACCGCTTATGTTCCTTACGGCTAGAGCCGGCCCTGACCTGTAGTATACTACTGCGCTGTAAAATAATGAAATGACTGGGGCAGCATTTCAGAAAGCTAATCATTATAATTTAGATTGCGGTCTTTTGAAAATCCTAAGTGAGCAGGTTCATTACTGAAAATAATTTATTGAGACAGCAGAAAATAAAAAGGAGCTGCTAGCTAGCCTAGGCCTGTAAAGGTGCCTACCTTAGCATCAGTGTGAAGGATGGGTACAGTGCAGACAGGAGTTAGCTCAGACTAGACTGTTCAGTCACACAAATGATTGTCACCAGCCGTCACAGGCTGTCCTTGTCTCTTTATCTGAATCCCTCTAAAAGCAGTGTCAGCAGTACTGACTTCTCCAAAAACACCCTGCCTTCATTTCATCTCACATTCATACTGATCTAAAGTTCAATAAAAGCAGCCATCGCACGACTGCACTCTGTCGAGCTAATGAGAGACCATCAGCTAACTTCATTTTAATTTGAAAATCCATTAAATGATTACATTTTAATTAAATTTGTCCTATCTAACTAGGGAATGATGATCTGGAGTGGATCGTGCTGTCTTGGGTTTATTTATTTATTTATGAAGTTCAGCTGTCAGCAAACTTGTATATATGTATCTCATTGAGGATATACTGCTATTAGCGAAATGGACTAAACAGATGTTGAATATAGACAGACAAACAAATTCAACCCAGAGATGACCTTGTTCTTGCCTTCTATGTGTTTAATGGTCAAAACATCCTCCTGAGGGTTAGCCAAGTTGTGTGTGTGTGTGTGTGTGTGTGTGTGTGTTTTTGTGTGGCTGCTTCCGTGCCTCAATAAAGCACAGAGCATTTTTTGACAACAATGAGGCATTTACCAAACTTAACAATAAAACACATTTAAATTAAAAAAATCCCTGGGACCTCTTTGAATCCCAATTAATGCAGGAAAAATTGTTTCAACCAATCAGCACTTGGGAGAACGAAACAACGCAAAAATACATTTATATGAACACCCCCACAAATCCACCACAGCACAGTACAGAGGAGAGCATACATCCTCATCAGAGTTCTTAAATACAGAGAACTGACAGAAAACGATTTGTTGCAGCAGGCGGGCGGGAGGACAGGCAGGCAGAAAGGCAGGCAGCCGCGATGTTGAGGATCAGTGAACTCCAGGAGGGATCTGTCATCCCCTTCCCTAATTAATTGGGCCTCAAGCTTCCAGTCAGACCTGACCTGCTGTTACTTTATCTAGCTATCTCTACATTATCTGCATATTGTGTTACTTTATGTAGCTATCTGTATATTATCTCTATATTGTGTTGCTTTATGTATTTATCTCTATATTATCTCCATACTGTAAAACTTCATCTAATTATCTCATTTATTATTTCAATATTGTATTACTTTATCTAGCAATCTCCATATTACCTCCATATTGTGTTACTTCATGTATTTATCTCTATTACCTCCATATTGTGTTACTTTATGTATTTGTCTCTATTACCTCCATATTGTGTTACTTTATGAATTAATCTCTATTATCACCATGTTGTGTTACTTTATGTATTTATCTCTATTACCTCCATATTGTGTTACTTTATGTTTTTATCTCTATTACCTCCATATATGTGTTACTTTATGTATTTATCTCCATTATCGCCATATTGTGCTACTTTGTGTTTATCTCTATTACCTCCATATATGTGTTACTTTATGTATTTATCTCCATTATCGCCATATTGTGTTACTTTATGTATATCTCTATTACCTCCATATTGTGTTACTTTATGTATTTATCTCTATTATCTCCATATTGTGTTTCTTTATGTATTTATCTCTATTATCGCCATATTGTGCTACTTTATGTGTTTATCTCTATTACCTCCATATATGTGTTACTTTATGTATTTATCTCCATTATCGCCATATTGTGTTACTTTATGTATTTATCTCTATTATCTCCATATTGTGTTACTTTATGTATTTATCTCTATTATCTCCATATTGTGTTTCTTTATGTATTTATCTCTATTATCGCCATATTGTGCTACTTTGTGTTTATCTCTATTACCTCCATATATGTGTTACTTTATGTATTTATCTCCATTATCGCCATATTGTGTTACTTTATGTATTTATCTCTATTATCTCCATATTGTGTTTCTTTATGTATTTATCTCTATTACCTCCATATTGTGTTTCTTTATGTATTTATCTCTATTATCGCCATATTGTGTTACTTTATGTATTTATCTCCATTATCGCCATATTGTGCTACATTGTGTATTTATCTCAATTATCGCTATATTGTGCTCCTTGATGTAACTATCTCTATATTATCTCTGTATTGTTTTTGGAAGGGGGTCAGGCTGTGTGTGCACATGTGCATGGGGGTCTGTGTGTTTGGGGTGTGTGTCTGTGTGAGTGTGTGTGTAGGCCTGATGAAGGCGTTGTGTGTGTAATTGGCTTCCTTGTCTCAGCAGAAGTGAAAGTCATTAAGAGACAGCGGTTTTCATAAGAGGATTGTAATTGTTATCTCTTCCTCCAATCGCCACTGGTCGGGTAATTGCATTCTAGTTTGCCATACAATGCAGCAACTGTGTTCAATTTCGTAGGAAAATATTGCTTGCATTAGCCTGACAGTTAATCCCAATGTCATTGTCCCTGTTAGGCTGTTTCCAATCATGTCCTGTCTAAATCCCCAGTTTTATGCAAGCTTACAGGTTTCTAGTACTCTGGAGAAAACTTACACACACACACACACACACACACACACACACACCATCTCTGCAGTCTGAAAAGACAAAAATGTATTCTCCACATCAATCTCAACTCACCTTTTTGGGGTTTATGAGTAATAGCCTAAGAAATAAAATTTTTTACTGGATTTAATATTCTCCGTTACAATGTAAAATACAAATTATATCCACTATTCACAAAAAACATGTTCACATTTAAGTATATTCAGCCGATGCTCTTGAATCTTACAGTACTGACTGCATGCGTTTTTATCCTGGCCACCATGGGTATTGAACCTATAACTACTGCGTTGCAAGCACCACACTATACCAACTCCATGGAACCCCAAGCAGTCTAAATTATATTCTAATCTGTCTTCCACAAAATACCAGACGTTTTCTCAGTGCTCAGGCTACTTTTAAATCTACCAAAAGCACAGCCAAGATTGGAGAATTCAAAGCCACGAACCACTCGAGTAACTCTAGAAAGCAAAAGGCGTCACCTAGTGGACATCTCGCATACTGCACCTAACAACAGTGTCAATCTAGGCGTCTCAAGCAGTGGTCTAGGGCTACCGTAAAAATGAAAAAAAAAAAGAAAAAAAAACATATATATATATATATGTTGGTACACAAAATTATCATAAGATATAGTAGCCTACTGTTTCCTACTAATTTAGAAAAGTTGCCTTATAATTTAGCCTTCTATTTTGGAGCAACAGGCTTATCCAAATTCAAAGCGATGGTTTTACCGCTATGCAGATGTCCGAGGATTCAGATCGACGTGTAAGATTTAAAAACCCAACAGGGCGTCTGTAAAACGGGAATACATTTGGCATCAGCTCTCGAAAAAAAGTAGAGAAAGAAATGTTTTAGCAGTGTTTACTTTTCAGGACGCTGTCGTGTTTGAATTAGCCAATTCTTGCAATTGAAAGAACATTTATTTAAATGTGTAAGCTGTTTAGCTGTTTGTTTTGTTGAACAACATAAACTTTAGTTCAGTTAAAAGAAACATTTAAATTGGTTATTTAGTTATTAAGTTCACGAATCCTGGTGACGGTGCGGGGGATTTTTTCCAGGATGAATAGTCAGTTTAGTGTTGTTATGGTGATGTTGTGTTTGCACTACGTCTTCATTGCCCATGGGCAGGTGAGTACACATGTTCTAGCAAACTGTCCTGTTTTGTTTCGATTGATTGGTTACTTAGAGAAAATAAATGCTTTGATCGTTCCTCCTAATTTTACATGAAATGCTTGTTGGATTTAATAATAATACAAAAACTATTTTATAGCATGGACAATAAATCAATGTACAAAGAATTGTATGACTGAAGGTGTCTTTAGTAAAAGTAATGGCTTCTATTATGTGGACCATTTTTCCATCTGCGCTTACATACGCATATAGGAGCTGCACATGCTGCCAATAAGTAAGATTTTGTTCGAGGATGACATTTTCTTCTCCATTTGCTCTTCTGACCATGCGTAATTCTGTAGTAATAGAATGCTGTAGTAACAATCTAATAGTAGCCTACTTACGTTTGCAGTGGCTAAGTTGATGCAGAGCACTTGAAAAGTTATATTTCCGTATTTGGAGAAGTTATAGACTTTTTGTCATTCCTGACCATTTTCACACACCTGCGAGACTTCAGTTATTGGACGAAAACAAGAAGCTCTGACACAGAAAAAAGTTTAAATATAGAGCTGACAATTGTTACTGCTGTTTCAGAAAATACTATTTATTTGGTTTGTGTGAATTGAGCTGCCAAACACTGGTGAAACCTCGGATGTTTTCCATTCGATGGAACATGAACATATGTTTTTTTACGGTTAAAACAAGCACATTAGACATGTGTAGGTTGCACTGTAAATAAAGCATAGTAGACATACTAAAGTGCCATGCAATATTATTGAAACCCCTGTGCAATTCAGTCATTTACATTTTTTATTTCTGCAAAATTACCAGTTTCTCTGGTTTTACTATTCATATGTATGTGTTTGAGTAAAATGGACGGTTTTGTTTTATTCTATAAACTACTGACAACATTTCTTCCAAATTCCAAATAAAAATATTGTCATTTAGAGTATTTATTTGTAGAAAATAACAACTGGTCAAAATAACCAAAAAAAGATGCATTGTTTTCAGACCTCAAATAATGCAAAGAAAACAAATTCATATTCATTTTTCAACAACAAAATACTAATGTTTTAACTTAGGAAGAGTTCAGAAATCAATATTTGGTGGAATAACCCTGGCGCAAAAATTCAGGTAACTCGGCTTTGTTTGATGGCTTGTGACCATCCATCTTCCTCTTGATCAAATTCCAGAGGTTTTCAATGGGGTTCAGGTCTGGAGATTGAGCTGGCCATGACAGGGTCTTGATCTGGTGGTCTTCCATCCACACCTTGATTGACCTGGCTGTGTGGCACGGAGCATTGTCCTGCTGGAAAAAAACAATTCTCAGTGTTGGGGAACATTGTCAGAGCAGAAGGAAGCAGGTGTTCTTCCAGGATCACCTTGTACTTGGCTTGATTCATGCGTCCTTCACCAAGACAAATCTGTCCGATTCCAGCCTTGCTGAAGCATCTCCAGATCATCACCTCCACCAAATTTCACAGTGGGTGTGAGACATTGTGGCTTGTAGGCCTCTCCAGGTCTCCGTCTAACCATTAGACGACCAGGTGTTGGGCAAAGCTGAAAATTTTACTAGTCAGAGACGATGACCTTACTCCATTCCTCTACGGTCCAATCCTTATGGTCTTTTGCAAACTTCAGCCTGGCTCTTCTTTGCTTCTCATTGATGAAGGGCTTTTTTCTAGCATTGCACGACTTTAGCCCTGCCCCTAGGAGCCTGTTTCGAACCATCCTCGCCGTGCACTTCACCCCAGCTGCTTTTTGCCATCTTTTTGTAGGTCACTTGATGTCATCCTGTGATTGTTGAGTGACTTTCGAATGAGTTGACGGTCTTCTCTGTCAGTGGACAGTCGTTTTCACCCTCTGCCAGTCTGTAGCTTTGTTGTTCCCAATGTCTTTTGCTTGACCTTGTTCTTATGAACCGCCGTCTTTGAAATTTTTAGGATGGAAGCAACCTTACGCTCACTGTGTCCTCTGCCAGTAATGCCAGAATTTAACCCTTTTCCTCACTCAAAGCTTTTATTTTCAACTCTTTTGTCATGCTGAATAGTTATTTTTTTATTCAAATTACTTTTGAGGTACTACTTGCACTGTTTTTGCCATCCCGCTGGTCCTATTGCAAGAGGATAGTGATGACCACAGCAGTGGTTTTTATACTTTTCCTCGTTAAATTAGATTTGGTTCAGGTAATCACCTAATCAGTACCTCATTAAGTAAAATGAGGTGTGCCTGTGTTGGAATTTAACAGACACTGGAATGGAATGGCTGCCATACATGGTGTGATGCTGATTTAAGAAAAATTAGGAGTGGTCTCTTAATTTTTTCCAGAGCTGTGTATTGCTAACCTAACCGGATCTTGCGCCGATAATGAACAGTAATATTCCTGAAAACTTTGTGAAAAACAAAAACTAGCACCAATCAAATTTAATGATACTAATTACAACAGAACCAATTGGCTACCCGACTAGCTTGGTGGTGTTACTGCCTTCATGATGGGAAGCAATGTTTGTAAACACAGAAAAGGGACTATTTGATGTTCAATAGTTCTGTAAAAAATACATATTTTAAATGGAATCGTTTTTCCAAGTGCTCAGAGGTCAATGAATCACATTAAATATTTAATCTTTGTTAAAGTCACTGCCTGCGGTTTGAATCCTGCTTCCTGATTAGGCCAGGGGTCCCACGGAGGGCAGTGCAATTGGCCAGCACCGTCCAGATTTGGGGGTTAGTAATGTTTTAGGTTGGCTAGCCTTCATGCACTGTAGGGACTCCTTGTGGTGACTTGAGGACATGTGAACACAATTAAGATAGAAGACCCCAGCTGTCTCATATTTTTGTTGAAGCCCTGACCAACTCACCTGAATCAAGCAGTCAAAGGCTTGATAATTTGTTGACAACTTGTTTCAGGGGAATACATCTGACACATGGAATGGCTGGGTTCCCCAGAAGAGTTTTGAGATCACTGATCTAGACGGTTGCGCGAGTAGTGTGATAAGAACCAGAATGGCATTGAATAAGAGAGATTTACAAAGATGGTAAAACTCAGAGATGTTAGGATGAAGGGTTGGCAATCCTAATTGAATCCAACTACGCTATCACTTTAATTAGTTCACCCCTTCTTGTAATATGCTACTCATGAACCTAAAATGTAGTTTTCCATTCCAAAGTTAACTAATTTCATCTTTCATTCCCTCTTCCGAAACATCCATTTGCTATTTCACTACTTTAACGAAATGGTCATATTAGTGTGTAGCGAAATCTTGTGTCTGTTCGGTGCCCCTCGCAGGACTGCCCATCGAAGCAGGAGATGCAGAACTCTCTTCGCCAGCTGGACAAGTTTCTGTCAGCCCAGGAGGCCTCCTACCTGCAGAACCTTCGTTCCTTGAGGAAGAGACTGAGCGCCCTGCAGAACAGCAGTACCTTAGCTGCCAGGCATGACACCCAGGCTCACAACGGTGAGAGAGTGACAGCATGGTGCGCCATTTGCACACCACCGTTCTACCGCAACTGTATGGTATTGCACCAGCACTGCGGTCATTACCGGAATTAACATGGCCGACGTCTGAATGTGTCATGCTTGTCTTACTGTTTATATGACTCTTCCCTTGCTCCCCCTCCCTCTCCCTGTCCAGCCACCTGCCCTAAGCCTGAGGTCTTGGCCAATGGCAGGAGGCTGGGCAGGGTGTTTGGTGTGGGGCACGAGGTGCACTTTGTGTGCAAGGCCGGCTACGAGCTGATGGGGCCCCAGACCAGAGTATGCCTGGCGTCTCGGAAGTGGAGCGGAAAGCATCCCACATGCAGGGGTGAGTCTGAGGTCTGTTTCCCCCGTTAATGCCTAGAGTGATAACATGATGTAACTGTACCTTATTATAAACTGGGAAAGGGGGATTTGGATGGTCTCCACTTTCCACCCATCCGTATGTATTTTTTTATGTACATACAGTTAGGTCCAGAAATAATTGGACACTGTCACAAGTTTTGTTATTTTGTCTGTTTACGAAAATATATTCAAGTTACAGTTAAAAAATGAATATGGGCGTAAAGTGCAGTTTCTCAGCTTTAACTTGAGGGAATTCACATCCAAATTGGAAGAAGGGTTTAGGAATTACTGCTTTTTAATATGTAGCCCCCTCTTTTTCAAGGCACCAAAAGTAATTGGTCAATTGACACAAAAGCTGTTTCATGGACAGGTGTGGACTATTCCTTCATTGTTTCTTCATCAATTAAGCAGGTAAAAGGTCTGGAGTTGATTCCAGGTGTGGCATTGGCATTTGGAAGCTGTTGCTGTGAACCCACAACATGCGGTCAAAGAGCTCTCAATGCAAGTGAAACAGGCCATCCTTAGGCTGCAAAAAAATATTAAATCCATCAGGGAAATAGCAGGAACATTAGGAGGGCCAAATCAAAAATTTGGTACATTCTGAGAAAAAAAGAACGCCCTGGTGAGCTCTACAACACAAAAAGGCCTGGATGTCCATGGAAGACAACAGTGGTGGATGATCGTAGGATCCTTTCCATGGTAAAGAAAAACCCCTTCACCACATCCAGCCAAGTGAAGAACACTCACCAGGAGCTAGGCATATCATTATCCAAGTCTACTATAAAGAGAACTTCACGAGAGCAAATACAGAGGGTTCACCACAAGGTGCAAACCATTCATAAGCCTCAAGAATAGAAAGGCCAGATTAGACTTTGCCAAAAAAACATCTAAAAAGCCAACCCAGTTCTGGAACAACATTCTTTGGACAGATGAAACTAAGATCAAGCTGTACCAGAATGATGGGAAGAAAAAAGTATGGAGAAGGCTTGGAACGGCTCATGATCCAAAGCATAACACATCATCTGTAAAACACGGTGGAGGCAGTGTGATGGCATGGGCATGCATGGCTTCCAATGGCACTGGGTCACTAGTGTTTATTGATGGTGTGACAGAAGACAGAAGCAGCTGGATGAATTCTGAAGTGTATAGGATTATATTGTCTGCTCAGATTCAGCCAAATTCAGCAAAGTTGATTGGACAGCGCTTCATTTTACAGATGGACAATGACCGAAAACATACTGTGAAAGCAAACCAGGAGTTTTTTAAGGCAAAGAAGTGGAATATTACGCAATTGCCGAGTCAATCACCTGATCTCAACCCGATCGAGCATGCATTTCACTTGCTGAAGACAAAACTTGAGGCAGAAAGACCCACAAACAAACAACAACTGAAGACAGCTTCAGAAAAGGCCTGGCAAAGCATCACAAAGGAGGAAACCCAGCATTTGGTGATGTCCATGCGTTCTCGACTTCAAGCAGTCACTGCAAAGGATTCTCGACAAAGTATTAAAAATGAACATTCTATTTATGATTGTGTTAATTTGTCCAATTACATTTGAGCGGACCAACTGTATGTACGTATGTATGTGCATGACACACAATGCACATACATACGGCAGCACTGGCCTGATTTGTATGAAACTTTGATGCATGGCATTTACAAATTGCACTTATTTGTTAGATGGTAGCACTTTAACAAACAATTCAAAATGCCAACTTTTCAAAGTGGGCACACCGGTTTCTCTCTGCAAAGGTTTCTCTCCTGACAAGAAACACATTGTCCTGAAGAAATGCGTAAGGTCCGGCATTATAGATTTTCCACTACTTTTATTTTTGTTGAAAAACACAAAAAATGCTAATCCTCTGGCACCGTCACCATGGACAAAAACACTTGGTACAATGTTTATTAAATTAGTAACTATAACAAAATGGCCGCTGCTGACCAAAAAACTTCAGCGTGGTTGTAGTCTGGCACAGAAAGACTCAACATAGAGCATGTATATCGATATTTGGCACACACGCTCAGGGATATGAGTTTCTCTAATGTCAGATGCAATTTTGACTAAACTTGGTGACAGATGTGTCTTGTCAATAGAGATCCAGCATTTACAAAACGGTCCGTTACTTGTGTGGGATGACATGTTAACTGTTACCTTGTTCAACTCTAATATGGGACATTGTGTATGTGTGTATGTATGTGACACTACCATCTGTGTGAGGGGAGCCCCTTATTTATTACTTATATATTACACCTCCTGTGTAAACTTGGTCTTATTCCTCTTGCTCTGTGTAGCAGTGTAACGCTGATTGTCTCTTTTTGTTCCCCAGTCTTTAACACTTTGATCAACACCCCAGCTGCCATACCTACACCCTCCTACCTCTCCTCCATGTCATCCTCCACCTCCCTCTCCATGTCATCCTCCACCTCCAGCTCCTCCTCCACATCCTCTACATCGTCCCCGTCCTCCGCCCCGCTCTCTGACTTCGTCCGTCCGTCCCGATGCACGCAGTTCCAGGGCTCCTCCCACTGCACCTGTGATCCCGGTTTCACCATAAGTAGCCGTGACAATAACATCTGCACAGGTCAGTGGATCCAAACCATACCTAAAGAGAAGACAAATCAACCAATGGAATGGTCATTCACCAACAGCCTCTCTCGTACTGTTTCATTTTCTGAGAATCAGTCGGTTCTTAAGAACAGACAATAGTAAAACTATATGTAAAGTTGTGTTTTCTTGAAATAACGTTTGTATTGTAGGTGGACATGATAGATGGGGCTTTAAAAGCAGAAGCGTAGAGTACTATCTATCTATATCAGCAATGTATTGAGGAACTGTGTGTTTCAGACATGGATGAGTGTCAGCTGTTCCCGCTGGCCCAGCCTGGGCGCCTGTGTATGCACGCCTGTGTCAACACCCCGGGCAGCTACCGCTGTGTATGTCCCCGTGGCTACAACCTGACCAGAGACAACCGCAGCTGCAAAGGTTTAGGCCCACAGACCAGACAATTCCACAAATAAGAGCTACTGAACTACCCTGAAACTGCTGTTGTTTCAGGGAGATTAGATGTCTTGACACCACGTCTGATATTTAACACTACCAGTGTCCATGGGCTTTTGATGAAACAGTACTGCTTTATAATGGCAATTGGGGCTTTTTCGGAATTGGGCTTTTTGGGAATCAGACTTGACTTGTGTTTTTTGTTTCCTGCCTCTGGGTAGATTTTGATGAGTGTGAGAACAGACATCACAACTGCACCCAGGAGCAGGAGTGTGTAAACACGTACGGAGGATTCCAGTGTGTGCACGTGGAGTGTCCTCCCATCCAAAATGCCACGTACATAAAGACCTCCTCTATGTGAGTAACTGCTACAACAAAAACACCACCACTACCCGATCCCAGTTCCCACCACCACTACCAGATCGCAGTTGCACTTCGGGACAGTCCTGACCGGAGATTTCCTAAACTCTCAATCATTTTGAAACAAACAATGTAGCTGTTTCTGTGGAGTGAGAATATTTGTATTGTTACCATTTTCTCGCCACCACAGTGCAGGTCCACCCAGCATTTCAGTTCAGCAAGCAGACAAATTTACCGTAATTACCGTTTGCACTGAACAATGACTTTTGCAAAACAATAGAAAACATTATTTACAGTTGTTTAAAGGGAGAGTTTATCCAAATCAGAAAAGGATACATTGTTTTATTTAGGGTGAACTGTCCCTTTAGTGGTGTGTGTTTAGATGTACTTAGTAGTTAAGTTATATTTACTTGGTGAAACAAGAACCGACCTTCCGCCCTATCCCTCGCCCTGAACCTCCCAGGCGCTGTGAGAGGAACCCATGCGTGGTGGGGGACTTAGCCTGCTCCCAGGCTCCCAACTCAGTCTCGTTCCAGTTCCTGCCCGTGGTCTCCAACATGCCCGCCCCACGGGTGCTCTTCCGGGTGTCCGCAGCCCGAGTGCTGGGCGACACGTTGCGCTTCAGCCTCCTGGGAAGCACAGGCCGCCGACACTTCAGCATGCAACGCTCTGGAAGGCAGACAGGCACCCTGCTCCTGGTGAACTCTGTCCATGGCCCTGCTACGCTGGAGGCCGAGATAGAAATGAGCGAACTGGAGAGAAGAGCTCTGCTGGGTCGCTACCTTACCAAGGTGACCCTGTTTGTCTCCCCTTACGGTTTCTAGGGGGATGGAGAGGTAGAATTGGGGAGAAGGAATAAGGGAGGAGAGGGTGAGGATAGATTACTGTGAGGTGTGGAGGGGAGTGTGTAGGCCTGTGTTGTTCTTTCCTTTAAAAAAAAATTCCATACTGTTAATGTGGATGGGTTGTCCCAGTAATGTCGATACAGGGATCTCGTTTTTAAACATTGCTCAGGCTTTAGACTGCTCTCCTGTTATCACTTTTACAAGCATTCATACGAATGAACCTGAGCGTTTCAGTGTTTAATTCCAGTCAGAAATACGACATTGTGTTTCTATAGGCTATGGAATCTGTATCCCTAATCAGGAAGACCAGAATGTCAGCTTTAATGCACCAGCTTTAATACAGATGTTGACAAGTTCTGTAGTTCTATTTGTATTTGTCTGTATTTATTTGTTATCCATTCGGTTGTGTCCTTTTCAAGTATATGTACTGTACCATTTTTCTTTATTTCACTTTTTTGTTTATGGTTTTGCTATATTGTATATGTTAAGTGGCTACATTTATAAAACTCCTTGTATTCCTTCCATTTCGCAAACAGAGCCTATAAAGCTTCATTGTGCTTGGGCGGGATAGAGCATATTGAAGGCCAGGGCAGGTAGGATTAAGCAGGGGCCAAGCAGTGTTGTTGCAAGCTGATGAGTGTTCGCTTAAATTGTTCCATCATCTAATCACGTTGCGGGTGATCGGGCACGGTCCTGGTTCTTAGCTTTTTTTATCTAATAACTGCCAAGTTTCTATGTCCGGAAGAACCTTCAAAATAAAATATTATCGGAAAAGGTTTCTACATGTCGTCTTTGTATATAGTTCTTTGTAGAGAAAGTACACTGCCTATACTATCTAGAGTACACTACCTCTAGTACAATACCTCCATTACACTAACTCTATAGTACACTATCGATATAGGTAGTACACTTTAGGTAATCTATCTATTTAGCCATATATGCAGCACAAGGCAGACAAGTGGGGTGGTTTCAAGTAATGGCAAAAATGTAACACTGTAGTGTCAGACAGTCAACACAGGATCTGTCCCCGTCTCAGGCCTTCTGACGGTCGACTAAACATCTAACTTCCTATCCCTGGATGCAGTTAGAAATAACCCCAACCTCCAGATGGTACTCCATCATGTTACTGCATCCTGGACAGACGCATAAGGCCCTCCTTCGTAGAGACATGCAATGGTGTCCTTAATACACCACATCGAGAACCGGCGCAGGTCGAGGTGGGGCTCGTGTTGAAACCCATGCCAGCGGACTAGGGGAGCACAAAGCAAAGCCGTGTTCCCTGAAAATTGACCGATTAACTCATTAGTAGTCTTGTCCAGCTAAGTCCACACAATAGGCAAGGCACGTAGATGGGAACATATTTCAGTTTCACTCAGGCATTCTCGTTTACTTTGCGGAGACTGATCAGGTGGTGTGCATCAGAATTTATTAAATCAACAAGAATCTGCCGATTTGTGGCTGCTTGACAATCATGACTACTCTGGCCACAGATAAGAGGAACTGTGTATTTATAGGTGGAATGAAAAAACAGAGCCTTCTGGCCTGCAACCTACCCAGAGTGGGAATGTGTGTGTGTGTGTCGCGGTCAGAGGAGACTAGTTCCAGAACCTGCCTCCAGCCTACAAAACAGTGGAAAATATTTTAAAAACCTGCAGACTTTATTTTTAACAAATTGTCCAACTTCATCTGTACAGAAAAAAAAATTCTCTAAACCAGGGAAATGCACTGTTATTCTGTTACATCTCAAGTACATGGCATTATCAGAGATGAAAGCAAAGGACCTCCATGAATTTATACACAAAAACATAATTACAAAACATTTTTCATCATAACCTTAATCATATGTTATAGTCATTGTTATAATCATTATTAAATTCCGCCTTGATGAAAGCTTTTGAAAAACAAAAAAATAACAGTAAGTATCAACAGATAGAACGACTCAACAGTATTTACTGCTGTCTGGGTAGCACAAGAGAAGAGTGCTGATTCCCAAAACAAAAACAAAAGCGACAAGTTTTCCCCAAACTAGATGTCTTTGTAGGAGTGTTTCCCTCTGCCAAGAGCAGGGTGCAACAGCTGAGAGGCTCGTCTCCCCACACGCCACTGCTCAGTCTGAAGGGGTGTTAGGAGTGGGCCGGCGGCCTCCCGTACGTATGCATGTATTTACACAGGGGATCCCTATTTGGGATTGTTCAGAGTAGGCACACATTGACAAATCTAGCTTTTGCATGGTTACAGCAGAGGCCATTTTACAAGTCAAATCATCAACTGTTTTTACAAGCAAGAAGGGAAGCGCTCACAGCTCACGCCAATTCAACAGCAAGGCAATGACATAGATGGGTGGAGACGACTAAAAATCCACTGACATGGCATGACAGTTTAGAGAAAAGAATTGCTGAATCGTCTTGAACGCATTCGGAATTCTCCTCAACACGGCTTTCGTCGGTTTTGATTCGTTAAAGTTCCCATCCTTTTGAGGTCAGTAACTAAAAAGTAAAAGGGCAAGAGACAGAATTATTCATTCCCACACTGACTGAGCCGAGAAGCTCCTGGTGACAACATCCAGCCCCTTCCTCCCCACCGTGCCAGCTCCCTCTTCCCCTAAACGGGCATTGGCTCCCTTGAAGGTGAGGTGAAAGAATGTAGCTCACCATAACCGGCTCAAACAACTGGGTACTCCACAGGCAAAAGGCAACAAGAGAACAAACCAAATCAAAAAATGACTTTTACGAGAAATAAATAAGGCTATGACCAAACAATATATATAGATATATATATAAAAGAACAAAAATGTGCAATGGTTCCAGTATCATATTAAAAAAAAATCTTCACATCTCTAATAGCATCTCTTTATTCATTTTTGTATTTGTTTTTGCATTGCTCTTCACCCATGTACCACCAACCATTCTTCAATACTGATGTATCACAGCTACCAAAACCATTGCTCTAATCCCGCAATTAACTAAAACTACATGGGACCCTTTAGAAAAGTTTGAAGCCAGTGTTCAAAATGAGACTCATGTTTCCACACCATCCATCACCAGGGTTGTATCACCTCACCACCTTGACCCAAAGCCTCCGACTTAACTCCAAGTACCTTGAGAAAAATGGGGGTGAAGAACTTCCTGTTCCAGTCACGTGGTCGATGCTAACCGCTTGCCTAGCGCACCACCCATTCAGTTAGGATCGTGTAACCACAGCATGAAAGTGACTGGATAACGTTTCAGACTGCAACAGCTCAGGTATCAACTGGAGCCGTCTATGACGTACAGGCGGGTCAGTAATCAACATTATCACCAGCTATTAGGAGCCTAAGACTGGAGTGACGTGCTGTGGAGTGTCGCGCTCCTCTATGTGGCTCAGTCAGTGGAGGACAGTTCAACGCCACGCCCGGCAGTCTCATGGCAAATCAGTGACTCTAATACACTTCGGCGACCTGAAGTCTGTCAACCACCCCGTCCTTTACAAAGAACACAAATATATATATAAAAAAAAAAACTGTTAAAACTCCCCTTTCACACACACACACGCAAACTCACTCGCACTAACAGCAAACTATTGGTTCGGAACTCACCGAATACCTCTCAGGCAGGTCATTAGTATGGAGGCTGTTGCTCTCGCATTATAATGCTCAACGCCAACTGTGCACCCACCTCACCTTCAGACCAACCGACACCCACCCACACCAGAGAGATCTGGAAAGAAATATTGCATCTAAATGAGGTAAAGGAAAGAAGGGGAAAAAAAAAAACAAAGTCCAAATGAAAACGAAAGCAGAATCCAAATAAATAATGCTTCTGTGCTAGCAGGCTGGCCTAGCCGGGTTGCCCAGGGGTAAAGGTCTGGAAGTGTCAGTGGATCGACGGAGGATGAACAGGCGACGGCGGCGTCCTTCTAGACGTCTCCTGTAGAATGTGTCGTGAAGACTTGGCTTCCATCGGTCAGACACTGGAGTGGTGGTCGGTCTCACGGTTGGGGCAAGTCCGCTTTCATGTCAGGGAAACTGGGGGAGACCCGGGGTCGCCCTCCGACAGCATAGCGATGACCACAGAGAAGCTCCAATGGCTGGCGGCCCTTATACGCCCAGTCTCTGGGAGTAACGTGGAGAAAGCTGAGGGAGCGGGGTTGAAGAGGTGGACAGAAGGTGGTGGGGGTTGGGGGGGGGGGGGGG
>JACXGI010004778.1:0-51286 GCA_016801175.1 Esox masquinongy
TGCGGCCCAGTCTCCGAAGGGAGGGGATCATGCTCTGCTTCAGTATGTCACAGTACATGTTGGCATTCATGGTTCCCTCAATGAACTGTAGTTCCCCAGTGCCGGCAGCACTCATGCAGCCCCAGACCATGACACTCCCACCACCATGCTTGACTGTAGGCAAGACACACTTGTCTTTGTACTCCTCACCTGGTTGCCGTCACACACGCTTGACACCATCTGAAGCAAATAAGTCTATCTTGGTCTCATAAGACCACAGGACATGGTTCCAGTAATCCATGTCCTTAGTCTGCTTGTCTTCAGCAAACTGTTTGCAGGCTTTCTTGTGCATCATCTTTAGAAGTGTCTTCCCTCTGGGACGACAGCCGTGCAGACCAATTTGATGCAGTGTGCGGCATATGGTCTGAGCACTGACAGGCTGACCCCCTACCCCTTCAACCTCTGCAGCAATGCTGGCAGCACTCATACGTCTATTTCACAAAGACAACCTCTGGATATGACGCTGAGCACGTGCACTCAACTTCTTTGGTCGACCATGGCGAGGCCTGTTCTGAGTGGAACCTGTACTGTTAAACCGCTGTGTGGTCTTGGCCACCATGCAGCAGCTCAGTTTCAGGTTCTTTGCAGTCTTCTTATAGCCTAGGCCATCTTTATGTAGAGCAAGAATTATTTTTTCAGATCCTCAGAGAGTTCTTTGCCATGAGGTTCCATGTTGAACTTCCAGTAACAAGTATGAGAGAGTGTGAGAGCGATAACACCAAATTTAACACACCTACTCCCCATTCACGCCTGAGACCTTGCAACACTAACGAATCACATGACACCGGGGAGGGAAAATGGCTAATTGGGCCCAATTTGGACATTTTCACTTAGGGGTGTACTCACTTTTGTTGCCAGCTGTTTAGACATTAATGGCTGTGTGTTGAGTTATTTTGAGGGGACAGCAAATTTACACTGTTATACAAGCTTTACACTCACTACTTTACATTGTAGCAAAGTGTCATTTCCTCAGTGTTGTCACAAAAAGATATAATCAAATATTTGCAAAAATGTGAGGGGTGTACTCACTTCTGTGAGATACTGTAAGCGCATCAACCCAGCAGCAGGACCGGTATCTACTCCTTTGTGCGAGGAGGAACAGGAGGAGCACTGCCAGAGCCCTACAAAATGACATCCAGCGGGCTACTGGTGTGCATGTTTCTGACCAAACTGTCAGAAACAGACTCCATGAGGGCCCGACGTCCTCTACTAGAACCTGTGCTCACAACCCAGCACTGTGCAGCTTGATTGGCTGTCACCAGAAATCACCAGAATTGGCAGGTCTGCCATTGGCACCCCGTTCTCTTCATAGATGAGAGTAGGTTCACACTAAGCAAATGTGACAGATGTGAAAGAGTCTGGAGACGCTATGGTGAACGATATGCTGCCTGCAACATCATCCAGCATGACCGGTTTGGCGGTGGGTCAGTGATGGTCTGGGGAGGCATATCCTTGGAGGGTCGCACAGACCTCCACATGCTAGCAAACGGTACCCTGACTGCTGTTAGGTACTGGGATGAAATCCTCAGACCCATTGTCAGACCTTACGCTGGTGGACAATGCCCGGCCTCATGTGGCCAGAGTGTGTAGGCAGTTCCTGGATGACAAAGGTATTGATGCCATTGACTGGCCCTCATGTTCCCCAGACCTGAATCCAATTGAGAACCTCTGGGACGTGATGTATCGGTGCATCTGACACCGCCAAGTACCGCCACAGACTGTCCAGGAGCTCACTGATGCCCTGATCAAGGTCTGGGAGGAGATCCCCCAGGACACCATCCGCTGTCTCATCGGGAGCATGCCCAGATGTTGTCGGGAGTGCATACAGGCACGTGGGGGCCATACACACTACTGAGTCAGATTGAGTTGTCGTGATGAAATTCACACAAGTTGGAACAGCCTGTGATTTCAATTGTTTACTTTGATTTTCAGTGTGAGTTTCAATCCAGCCCTCAATCGGTTGGTGATTATGGTTTCCATTGACCATTGTTACGTCATTATTTTGTTCACAACGAATTACACAATGTAAAGATGTTGATCTTGAATATATTTCGATGTGTGATTTAAGTGGTCCCTTCATTTTCTGAGCAGTGTGTCTGTCTGTGTGTGTGTGTGTGTGTGTGTGTGTGTGTGTGTGTGTATATATATATATTAAAAAACTCTTGAAATAAAACTGAAGAAACCAGACAATTTAAAGTTGTTTACTCCAGGTTCTGTAACCCCTAGCCGATGCTCTCCAGCCATTACCTGGACAATGATAGTTATAGTGCATGCATCCACAACAGAGCCCATCAGCTAGCCACACAATTTAACACAGATGGTTTCCAGAAATCAGAAAGGAATAAACAGAAAATAAGCAGAATCCTTAAACCAGGATATTGAGAAAACCTGGGAATGTAAAACAACTCAGACAAATTGCTTTTGAAAATTGTACTTCCTCGAAATGCCTTACTTGTTTGGCAAAAATAGAACAGACTACCTTGCCGATTATATTTCTAGTGAACATATCCGTCGGTATGTAAGGTAAACGTGGCAGTTACCGCATCCAGAACGGCACAGTCCCACTGATCCATTGAGGACAGAAAACTAAATTAGAACAGATAAATGATGGTCTAAAGTCATCTGCCCATGTGGAGTGCGCTAATTGGCTAACGTATCCATTGGACTGCAAAAGTTTGTCTGTGAAAACAGATGGACATCTTCTGTATAGTGGCGTGTCATCTACGCTGTCTGCCAACATTCGACTCCCATTGAGATAGACTTGGAAACCACAGATACTGACAATGTGGTGGCACCATAGTGCTTTAACATGGACGCATTGAGGGGGTACTGACGGACTAATAACATCATACTGAATACTCTGACATAAACAACATGTGACATTTTCTACAGGAAATAACAGTAAATATAGCTATCAGCATGGTGCAAAATTCCAGGAACTTCAAATAAATGCCCTGATTTCCCCAAAAGCCTGGTTGGATTTCTTGAAATAGAGAGAGAATAAGATAATCTGCAATCCACCAACCAGGACATCTAGAAACCCAGGGAATTTATTGAAAGTTACTGGATTTTTTTAAATCCCAGTTACCAATCCTTTTGAGTGATCCCATATCGTAATTGATGATGGATTTGATCAGGTCTGACGAATGCTTTGACATGAAAAAGTGAAAAATTGATCACACATATGGTTACTGTACATGAGATGGCGCTACAGTAGTGAGAATGGCCAAGAGCTTACCTTGGGGACTGTGCGATGTCATTGTCTACAGGACGGTCCTGGGAGAATCCACCGTGGATGTTGAAGATATAAGGCAAGGAGAGGAAGGCGGAACTGGTGAGGCAAGTATGTGTGTGGGGAGGGGGGGGGGTAGTGTATGTATGTGTGTTTTTTTAGTTTGTGTGTGTGTGTGTGTGTGTGTGTGTGTGTGTGTGTGTGTGCGTGCGCAGGGAGAGCAGGGCTCTAATGTGTAGAAAGACTGGAGCTACAAAGGAGCGGAGTTAATAGTTCCAAACTATTCAGTGGCAGGAAAAACAATCAGCTACAGGCCTCTTCACTGGTCAGCCACAAAAAAAACAATACTCCGCCGCCCAATCTTCATCAGCCTTCTGTTCATGTACACCGGAGCCAACCTCTCACCTGTACCAGCCCAACAGAGAACGACGGAGAGAGTGTGAGAGAAAGAGATGGGTAGAAGTTGAATCCTGCACTGGCAACAGAATGTATATCTGGCATCAAAAACAATGACGATTTGTTTTGAATCCCTTTACATCATTAACACACAAGCGCAGTGGTATATCCAAAATAACCCTAGACTACTAGGACATCCATCATGTGGAGGGGTTAGGCTAATGGCCCAGAGGCAGGGAGGGAGGGAGGGAGGAGCGTGTCTACTGAGAGGAGTGTGTGGGGGTTATGGAGGGGGCTCCTCTCAAAACAGAGGCAGATAGTGAAGCTGCTGCGTGCATCTCCAAAAGTCGGTCACGGCTGGCACACACTCATGCTTACGCTTTGTGACGGAAAGGGGAGTGCGTGTGTGTTGCTGTATAGGCGGGGGGGGGGTCCCGGGGCTCTATGCCCCTGCACTCTTTATTGGCTTTTTTCCCCAGCGGGGTCTGGGGGCTTTGTTTCGCCTGCGGCCCCCATGCTTGGTATTCTTGGTGTGTGTGTGTGTGTGTGAGTCCACGCTTGTCTGGCCCCATTGTCCCCAAACTACTTGAATGATACAGGATGACAGATTAGGAGAGACAGGCCCTCCAGCACAGAGGAAGAGACCCTGGGTAGATAAACCTACTTCTAATCCTAAAATATATATTGCTCTTTTTCATCAACATTGCTCTTTTTCATCATGTTAAAACAACCCTATAAACACTTTAAACAACATGCATAACATTCTTTAAATATGTGCAAATGTGGAATGATGAATGTAAAAGAAAATAAATTGTTTTTTGACTAAAACAATCAGTAGGATGGTGTTAATGGCAAACTAGAAACAAATCACTCCGTCTCTCTCCTTGACCAGTTTCATCAGCACGCCCCCATTCACAAAAAAAGGTTGACGCATAGAAGACACTTCACCACCGCCCATTGGCAGACACAGCTGACTTTTCCAGTCATTTCTCCTTTAAAATTGCGTAACATAACGAACTAGAATGGCAAAAATTGTGCTGATACTGTACTCTATCCACCGCCATGTTCTAAAAATAACACTAGAGTAAATCCAGGCACATCAGAGACTCAGTGCGTAAATATGTAGCAACGGCGCAACATATTTAGCTATCCAGCTATGTCCTTCTAAATCTGCCTGCACCAAGTCGAACAATAATAGCAAATGTAGTCATAGTCAAAATATTGTGATATATTGTAATAGACTAAATGTATCATTAGTACGAGCAGCTCAACTGGAAACTTCGGGCAGCAGACATTGTTTTGATAGGATTGTCCCCGCGCCCGTAATTAATGCATCATTGACTAAGCAACTTCCAGAATATTTTCCCTATTCAATTAGCAAAATAAATCGAATAGATACAAGTTATGCTCACCTAGATGCCCCAAGAGGCGGTCACTTCCCGAGAAAATGCAGAATATATATTATTTTTCACTACAGAAGTCTACGGGCGAAAAAATCATTTTCTGACAGATTCCGCCATACTGGATTTTGGTTACAGAGTCACGTGTCGCGCGCCTGCATTTATCCAAGTATTGAGAGGCGTGGTTTACTATCAATATAGAATTGTTACAATGCTGCCACCGTGAATGCGAAAATAAACATTTCGAACTGATCCAATAATATCACATTCCTATATGTTACCAATGTGTGATAATAATTTCACCTCCGAGTGATAGTCTATTTCAATAAACATAATAGCCTACTTGTGTTATTATTATGGGTTGATGCGAGAAAGGGCGTGTCCCATTGGCAAATAGTTACAGAGGTGCTGCTATTCCGTGTTTTTCGGATCCCGAATTGCCGCGGCTAGTGATACGGAGATGTATGCGCATGTGCGGGACTGTTTTGAAAGTAATTCTGCTGCCCACCCTGTCAGAATGCCCATACCGCTGCCGTTGCCTAGTTCTGCTCATCCTTGTTGAACAGCTGATTACTGGTGGCCTGCAAACTTCATTTTGTACAAAAAACGGTTCGATCTATTGCATTCCATGCTTCAGCATATGACAAAATAGCTAAAGGCCCCAACATCACACCTATTGATTTTTCTCCACAATTATGTAAATTCATAATTAAATTCACATAATCTATATTCCTTCCACAGGTCTACTAAACCAGTAGCATAACAATGTATGAAATTATTGCAATAATATTGGACTAACAGGAAAATCAAGTGCATTATTTTTCCCCAATATGGGGATTTTATATTGCAAAAAATATAAATAATAATAATTGTCACTTTTGGAGCATATCTATCAGCCTACCTCATAAAATTGGGAAGGCTTCACCGTCGTCACAAAATTATGAATGTAAAAGTGGCAGCAATGAGTCAAATTTATATATTAAATTCAAGCTCCTTGCCATATGAAAACGCTTTCTCTGCGGCAGTGTAATCTAATAGGGTTTATTTACATTAACTTATTTGATTTTGCGTCTCGTCCACCCGCAGACAAAACAAGGCGCAGAGTAAATTTAACCAGATTAGCGTGTGACCGTTTGTTAGCGGTTGCTACTGCAAATGCCAACTAGTAGGTTATCGGTCTAATCCACCCATCCTTAGACACGAGATAGGGCAAATGTACATTCAGAAGTAGGTGATTCCAGGTCAGTTTTTCTTTGTTAGAAAAAACATTCCTTACACTAATTTTATCCAGATTTGTTTATTTTTCATTCACCATTAAAAAAACATTTAAAGATGCAATCAGTAAGATATGCTTGTGTAAATAACCATTGTCTATGAAATATTTACTGTTGTAAGAGGATTAGGTTTCTAGTTTTCTTCAGAAGAATTAAGAGGTGGGCCAGTTATAACCATATACTATAAATTATCAATAATCAGTTGCAGGATATTGAACTGATTGTAGCATACAATTTAAAAGAAACAAAAAAAACAATTCATATCCATTGTCTAATAAAGATACTTGTTATGTTTTGACCTTTTTAACGCCCGTTTCTGCATGCCAGTTGGGATTGAATAGAGCAGGACGGCCCCCTTTAGCTAGTCATTTCACTCACCCATTACAACTGTAGGCCTGTTGGGACTTCCGTATCCATAGTGACAGAGGATTATAATTTCTCTGGATGAGCTGCCCTGCATTCGTTATGTAACCGAGAGGTCTTGAAGACATGTCTCATACTGGCAAACCTGAAAACGATACGCTGTTTATAGAAAAAACACAGGGATCTTTTCCCCCTTTTCATTCTTTGAAGATATATACATATTTTAATAACAAGCTAAATATTTAATGTCTCTGCAGCCATTTTTCCAATCGCTCTACACATAGCAATCCTATATGTAACCTATTTTCTAAATCCGAGAAGATATTACACAACACTAGTCGTACTAGCCAATACCTTCCACTTCTACAAGGCACTGATTACTATTAGACTGGTAAAATACATTTTTATGCACATATTATTATGGTGTATCTGTTCTGGATTACCATTAGCATTGTCCAGTAACTAAACAGCATTAGGGCTTACCGCGATTGTTCACATGCTATCTATGCTTTGCCATGTCTACAAGGTGAATCAGCAGTTTCAAGCATATCAAGACCAACACGTGAGAACATTTACGATAATGTTGAAAGATAACGATATCTCTGCAAGATGTAGCCTTTAGAGGCTGGCCCTACTGCACCCAGCCCAGGTGGAAAAGTTTACCCTCTCTGTTCACTCTCTTATCCCTCTACTTCAGAGCAGATGGGAACTATATGACTGGCATTAGAATGACCACAGCAGTAACCTTTAGGAACATGCTGGCAAAGTGGAATGAAGTGATGTCTGTGTGTCTGAGGTAATGTCTCTCAGATGAGGTCTGATGAAGAGCTATGATGTCAAAGCGGCAGTTAGGTTGGTGTATGTCACCTACGGCTACCAGGTCAAAACACAATGAACATCTGATTAACATTCAGTTTTCAGAGCATTAGCTGCCATGACTGGGACTGAATGGACAGTTCCAGCTCTCAGCTGGGAGGTAATGTCTCAACTCCTCTCGGACACTGACAGCAGACCTTTAAAGACACCCACCAGTAGGCTATTCTGGCGCTATTTTAACCTAATTTCAGTCCTAGACAGGGACCCTCGTTTCGTTTATGCCTACGCAGACTGACACAGATTTTATTACAGTGAGGAAAGAAAAGGGCCTTTTGTTGGAAGGGCAGTGAGACAGATTTAAACCCATACTGCAGCTGTATATGAGCACTACAAGCAATGGCTTAAATCACTGGACCATCCTAGGCCCCAAATTGACTGGAAATATAAACAAGGAACAACATTACTTGTTGAGAGTGGCATACCTATCTGACTATTATGATTATTCCATTGTAACTGTTTCCAATAACTTGCACACAGTCATTAGGCTATCAAATAACCTAATTATGCTCTCCGTGTAATCATTTCAGCAGGCTAACTAGCTATATCAATGCATTATTTAAAATGCAATCACAAATCTGCCGTAGAAAGGTATTGTATATGCCCTGGTAAAAACAACTTTTTTTGGTGCATTATCAACATTATTATGCATCAAAATTAGATCAGCTTGGGGCATTATTCATGTATGTGTAAATGACCTAGAGGAAGTCTGTTCACCTGCTATGGGAGGTATTGGGTTGATAGTCTGGGGTCAGTAATTGAATGATTCCTGCTTCGGATCACTAATCTGACAAGTTAAAATCTGTCATTGTGCCTTTGAACAAAGTGCTTAACACTAACTGCTCACCTAAGTCCATCTGGATAAATGTCCACTCAATGACTAAAATGGCTACTAGTTCTCAGAAGGACACTTTACTTGACTAACCTTCCAATTTGGATCTCTGAGCATCTGTCATTGACCGAATTGTCAATTTGTGATGTATCACCTCTGACCTTTTACCGTTTCAACCAAAAGATGATATCAATACACTTTGACAATTACAACGTTATTGTAAAATAGCTAGTCTGATCATTTTCAGCGTTAAGCAAGCCAGTTAATGCTAGTATTAGTAACATAAGCAAATGTATCAGCTCTGAAAAATATTATTGGTTGAAGAATTGTCACTACTTAAAAAAGCTCTTGAACAATCATGACAGACTTACCACTTTCAGATTTTCTATTTCTGAAGAGGTTGTGTGAAGTCATCCTCATTTGCAAGTTATTTTCAAATACAAAATGTATAACATATGTATATACAGAATTTATCAGCATGACAATATTTGTTCATATGAATATAGACTGTAGGTCAATTTTTTTCTCTGATCCCATGCAAATATAACTTTCTATCCAAATATAGCGTTCCATATTTTCCTCAACACTGACCCAATTTTTCTTCCTGTGTCAAGCATGACATCTCTTTACACAAACTGCATTTAGAAAGCGATGTAAAAAGACAAAGAAATTACTTTTTGGCAAGAAAACGCACAGAGAACTACTCCATCACAATATTCCCTAGCCCTGGAAAGTAGACATTGGGAGACCTTTATCATTGACACTAAGTTATTGCGTGGGAGCTATAGCATTAGCTGTCAAAGGTAAGGAAGAGCATGGCAGATACAGCGTAAGACAAAGTTCGACATGGATATTTCCGTCATGGTGGGGGAGTCCAGATTTCATTGCAGTTCATTTCTATTTGATTTTACAGACACAACCGGAGGTTCTTTGAAAAGTTTAGGAGACCTTTGAAGAAAAAGCATGTCGTGAATACACATGGCCCAGCTCTTATTTGATCCAGCAACTGACTGGAGATCAGGTCATCCAACCACAGATAGCCAAACCACAGCGAGTGTAGAGACCCAAACTGTCCCTAGACCTGCGGTTATGGTTTTAGAAGTTAACCAAGATATTGAGAACAGAGTGAATGGAGAGCACAAGGCCTGTCTGAGTCTAACTGGCTATTAGTGGTTGCCAAAGGAAGTCTGTTCCTCACCCAGTATCAGCCACAAATCACTGAAACATAGCACACAGACTGTAACGACACAATGGAGTTTACAGCTGGAAAATACAAAACCTGCGTACTAATTCTTTCTAGTCCAGGAACTGACTTGGTTGCAGTCCCTGATTAGAGTAAAACAATGACAAAAGCTGTGGAACAACAGTGCATATATAGCCATCGAGAACCAATTGGCAGTTTATTAGATTGGTGTGAATTTCACACTGAGACAGGGTTTCAACATTTTGTCTACACCTTTCTGGCAATGTCTTATTGCTGTGAAGACAATAACTGGTACAACAGCACTGAAGTAAATAATCCACTGCCTGTAAACTAGGCCAACGAAGCCATGCCCATTTGTAACATGAATGCAGTATATCTTGTGAGTGAAAAAAGGTGCCTTGAATCACGTAAGGAATTGAAAAACAAAATCTCTTTCCTAGGCTGTAGGTCTGCAAATGGATTCTACATTTCGGAGAAGCAAAGGAAAATGGGGCACTGTAAAGTGTTAAAATGGCCATAAAGTGTCCTCATTAAAGAAAAGCAGAGCAAGATTTTTACAGTAAAGCCAACTAGTCTGCAAGTTTCCATCAAAGGATTCCAGACCTGCATACAGTAATTATGTTCCCCTTCTCTCTAACAGCTTCCAGGCCCTATTAGAAAAGGAGCTTGGTGTTGGAGTGAGATAGAGAGTTTATGTGTGTCTGTGCATGTGAATAATAGCACCCCCGTGTCATAATTTTCAGTCTTAGAAAAGCATTTTTTGTGAGTAATAGACTGCTGTTGTGATAAGTAACATAACTTTTGGATTACCCAGACTCAGTACCGTCATTTTAAAAGACTAAGTGTGTTAGTCATCTGAGTGCAAGTTTCTTAATTTATTCAAAACTCAAACAGAAACCATGCATTGTTCCCCAAACATCTCTTCTAAGTCCACATGTGAAAGTAATCCAGTAAAATTTTAGCTGACAACGTAACTAATGTTTTTTTTTTTTTTTAAATCAGATAATCAGTTACTTCCCAACCCTGTCCCTATGATAGCTGAAAGAATCCCTCTCACATCTGCCTGGGCAAGTGGGACAAAAAACCTTGTTACATATGACCCTCAGACTAAAGGGAACTTAGATGAAAAAAGAGGAAATACCAACCAAAAAATACACTTCATGTTGGTTATATTTCCTTTATGTATTCATAGAGAAACAATATTATAACACATGTGCCATATAACAATTTGACACACATTTGAGCTTTTAGTGTTTATTCCTTATAGTTATCATGCAGTCTATCCCTTTATGCAGGGTTGTCACTAATGCGGAGAAAGGTGGATAAAGATTCACAGGGCCCATGGCTTGGCAAAGCCCATTGGTTGTAATAACATCAATGTCATCTAGAAGTGTGGGAGCCCAGGCTTATATCTTTTCAGATATAGTGGTCCATAATTTCTGGTGATGGCTCTGACTAAATGTGTCTTGTTTTCTTTTTTATACTCAGTACAACCCCAAAATATATATTTTTTTAATAATATATTTCCATGAGCCTCTTTTGAACTTTGAAAAGTGCTCCCTGAATGTGCTGGCATTAGTTTTGAGTTTCATTAATTATATGCATAGAGTAAGGTAAGCTACAAAACAACACTCTTAATTACTGGTTCCTTCTTGGCAATGCAAAAATTATGATAAGTGAACTATACAATAATTGTAGCAACGACTTAATAATAAGAGGTATTATTATAATAATAATAGCAACATAGCATTGGCAGTGTGGTATGTACATAAATATTTGGTCCAACTCATCCCAAACCATCTCGATTTGGTTGAGGTCGGGTGATTGTGGAGGCCAGGTTAGCTGATACAGCACCATCACTCTCAGTCTTGGTCAAATAGCCCTTACACATGCTGGAGATATGTTTTGGGTCATTGTCATTTTGAAAAAACAAATGATAATCCCACTAAGCGCAAACAAGATGGGATGGTGTATCGTTGCAGAATGCTGTGGTAGCCATGCAGGTTGAGAGTGCCTTGAATTATAAATAAATCACAGTGTCACCAGCAAAGCACACCCACACCTGTACACCTCCTACTCCATGCTTCATGGTGGGAATCACACATGCAGAGATTATCCATTCTCTCATTCTGTCTCACACAGACATGGCGATTAGAACCAAAAATGTAAAATTTGTACTCATCAGACCAAAGTCAATTTCTCGTGTTTCTTTGCCCAAGCAAGTCTCTTGTTACTACTGGTGTCCTTCAGTAGTGTTTTTTTTCAGCAATTCAACCATAAAGGCCTGATTCACGTAGTTCCCTCTGAACAGAGTGTGAACTCTGTGAAGCATTTATTTGGTCTGCAATCTGAGGTGCACTTTATTGCCGAATTCTAAGGCTGGTAACTCTAATGAACTTATCCTCTGCAGCAGAGGTAACTCTGGGTCTTCCTTTCCTGTGGTGGTACTCATGAGAGCCGGTTCCATCATAGCTTTGATGGTTTTTGCGCGTGCACTTGGAAACTTTAAAAGTTCTTGAAATTCTCTGGATTGACTGGCTTTCATGTCTTAAAGTATTGATGGAATGACATTTCTCTTGTTCTTATTTGAGCTGTTCTTGCCACTACTACAGTACAGACATAATGATGATCTTCTGCATACCCACTCTACCTTGTCACCCTTTGTATACCCACCCTAAATCATTAAGAATTTAAGAAACTTCACAAATTAATTTTTAACAAGACACTTGTTAATTGAAATGCATTCCAGGTGACTTCATCATAAAGTGGGATGACAGAATGCAACGAGTGTGCCAAGCTGTCATCAAGGCACAGGGTGGCTTCTTTGAAGAATCTACAATATGAAATGTATTTTGATCTGCTAAACACTTTCTTGGTTGCTACATAATTCCATATGGGTTCTTTTATATTTTATATTTTTGATTTTTGATGTTTTCACTATTATTCTACAATGTGGAAAATAGTAAAACTAAGATAATTTGTGATAAGAGTACACTGCATACACTCTTAGCACTTATGGAAATGAGCTAGTTGAAAAGTCTTTCCATTTCCATTAAATAAGCAAAGTTGGAACTTGGATTACATTAAAGTATTACTTTATTTTAGAATTACCTTTAGTATTACCTTATCAATTGCACACATGGTCCAACCGAAATGTAAACGGGTTATCCACACACAACCACAAATTCCTATGATTCACATTGTTACACAATGTATGTTTAGAACAACAAAATATACAAAATGTAGACATCACATACACAAATTTAGACAGGCTGGTAGGGTACGCTTATGCTGTTCACACCTCAGAGGCTAGGTGGCTAGAAAATATAGCTGCACAATAACACCAAAGTCAGTATCAATGTGTGAGCTACAGTAGTTAGGTTGTTGTAAAAACACATAAAAACAGACTGCACTATCCATTTAAGAGTTCAACAAAAGAATGCTTTCCAAAATCTTTGTTCAGCAGGTTTCTGTGTCAACACATTTTAAGCTTTTAACCTCAAACCCTTGAATTAATCAATTAATCAAATGTATTTCATAAAGCCTTTTTACATCAGCAGTTTTACATCAGCAGTTGTCACAAAGTGCTTTTACAGATATTCAAATGAAGAGGTGAAAAAGGGCTTCCAGCCTGACACATTGTGGTACTTGGGGTGCAAATAGGATTAATATTGTTCAAGGTCAGAATGACTGATTGTCTTAATTACTTTGGACAGCCAAATCAATTTACAAAAAAAAGCCATAATTGTTGACTTATTCCAAATTGACCTATAGTCTGTACCCCCTAGAGATGGATAAAGTCCTCTCGTAAGCGAGACCTTTTTTTTTTAATCATGGACATCATTGTTAAAGGCATGCTTCATTTTAATTTAGTCAACTGGATTTGACTTAACCTCATTGGCTGATTTTCTTGATGACCCGGTTAGAAGTCTCATCCCCCTGTTTAAACATTGCGTGGATCACTGACACCAACTGACTATGACTGACCAATGTCCAAATTAAGCACCGAATTTGTATGTAGTCTTAGGTAGTATTACATCGCATATGTATCCTTTAACGCAATGACTGCCTGCCGTCTTCACTCATCGGCCACACCCGACGCTGCGTATCTTTTCTGAAGATGCTCTGATAGGATTACACTGTAGCCATGTTCAGTTGTTGTTTGTTTTGAAGTATTTTTGCCTTTTATCAGTCTGGATTAGACTCTGCTATTACGCCAATATAAATGAGACGGTGGGAGTCATGAATTGCTGAAATGACATGGAATAACAGTTGAGTGTTCCAGATAGCACAAATAACCCACTCAATCAAGCGCTTGGTCACTTTCCCGGTGGTCACAGCCACGGGAGGTCGGGGTGCTGGTGGTTGGGGTGCAGCCCCTTGTGTTGTAATCACAGCACCCCCGCTGAGATTCTGAAATTCATTTTTTTTGTCCGCTATTTTTATTTATGTATTGCCCAACCATTAACACCCTCTGAGGGAAGCATCTTCCTGTCGTTATGCCTGTTGTTGTACTTTTTCTAACTTTCCTCGTTCTCATCTGTTTATATTTATATGTGTTTGTTATTGTGCGGTCCTGCACATACCTCAGGTGTTTGTGTATATACCTGCATGACTGTATTTATATCAGTTCTTTGGTGTGGTTCAGTTGTATTTGTTTTGGTTAATTTATTTATTTATATAAATATATAGGGTAACGGGGAGAGACACAGGGAACAGAGACTGAGTAAGTGTTTAAGGCCCTGATGGAAATACAACGAACACAAATAGAAGTGTTAGGGGAGGGGTGAGGGAGACATCACCAACAGAAAACAAACCACTGTGATTGGGTGGCGGCGTTGTCTCTGGGGCTGCCTCCCGTGGCGGTTTGGGAGGTATGTTACTCCACTGTCATTCTCCCTCCTTGGTTTCTGTGTCATTGGGACAGCCTGGAGATGCCCTCATTCTGCCTTCCTCCGTGTCGTCCTGTCCAACACATAGATTATCTGAAGCACATTAATACTTTATTAAAATGCTTGTAAAGCAAACCCTAAGAACTGTAAAGGAGAGGAGAATGGGGCTTACATTCACTTTCTGGAATGTGAAAGTTTTGAACAAACTAATAAATAAGACAACATGATACTGTTTATACAAGAAACAAATCGGAACAATGTCTCCTATAGTAGAGTCCCTATAGTGCTTATAGCTATAGCAAGAGACCTCTCACTCTATAAAGTCTGATAAGTATATTTTGAATGTTAATTTATTGTTGTCTAGTATATCTATTGTTGTTTAGATAGAACCCTCTACGTTAAGTGTTGTTTTTCTCCCAATTGCCTACTAGCCTATTTGAACTATGAACTGTAGATTGCGCTTAATGCCCTATTCACACTCCAATAAAAAAATATTATAAAATTCTTGAGCCACTAGATTATTTTGTAGTGTAACTTGACGAAATCACTCTTTCTTAAGCCTCCACCTTTTGAGGTAAATATCACTGCATTCTGGGTAATTCTACAACAAGGAATGTACTCTTTTATGGAGTGAATTGGAGTTAATTGCCAGCTAGCAAATAAAACAAGAATTTCTAGACCAAGAAGCACGTTTTAACTAATATTTTGTGATATCTAAAATGCTCTACATTTTTTCTAGATCTTTTGGACTCCTGACTTTTCATTAGGATTAGCTTAGCAACCATGTAAAGCAGCCAAAGATAATTTTGCATGAACATACACAAAAAAAACATAATTATTGGGTCAAAGGTCCACTGGTAAGGAGCAATAAACATACCTGTATTCATTTATCAATTACATTTATATCACCTTTCTCTGGAGTTGCCTCATTTACACATTTTTAATGTGTAAATGAGGCAGAAAGACATTTTTAATGACATTTTTATTGTCTTTCTGCGCCTTGAAATGCCTTAACTGAGGAATGGGCCCTCTGTCCCTTTTCTGTTCTGGGTGGGACTAGCTGGATGGGTCCTTGGCCTGCTTTATGCCGTGACCGGGGGAGTAAGCAGACCTAGTCAGACAAGTTCTTGCCTGGTTTAGATCCTATCTATCAGAGAGATATCAGTTTGTATCTGTGGATAGTCTGTCCTCAGATAAATCAAAACCACGCCATTACTATCCTTCTTTATAACTTCGATTGATCTTTGTAATTAAATTGTATCTTACAGAATAATATAATAGTGGATTGCATTACTTACACCTAACGCGTTATATATCCAGTAATCTCTTTTGTAGACCTACATTCAGATAACAATTTTCATTACTTGACGTGGCACAAAAACTTGACCTCGGAGTGCCATCTAATGGAGATTTTAGGATTTTCCTTTCCGATGACGTAGTAATGCTAACGAAGTCCTGTCCATTGTGGCATGGATTGGTTGTTTATATGAAGGGGGAGTGTCAATGTACTGGGCTAAATACCAATCATATCTCATATGTTAATGACGTCATCACGGGGTGCCACAGGATTCTGGAGAGTTCCCCACATGTAAAGAAAAAAAAAATGGGGACAATGTTTTGACTTTATTTTTCTATGTAGATAGCATATTCTACTGTCAGCAGCAAGAAACTCTTTAGTTTTAACTGTGATAAATAATTTCTTAACCTGGTAAACACAACATTTAAACTCTATAGAGGTTAGTGAGCTAGCTAATTTAGCCACCTTGCTAGGTAACAACTACAGTAACGTTTTAGCTCGCTACCATGGACAACTCGGACGAAAATTCGGTTCAGCTCCATGGGGACGAAGAAATAATAGAAGTCATCGACCTTAACGAAACGGAACAAAGCGCAGGTAATGATGCAAGAATGTTTAGCTAGCTAGCTGTTAATGTTAACATATCACGTGGACTTATTATCGATTGAGCAACGTATGCTCAATACAATGGTTGTATTGGCTCCAATACAATGGTTGTATTGGAGCCTGGGGATGTTTTGGTTGGATTTCCCATGCGTTAATGTAGTGTCAAAGAAAACCACATGTGTAGTAAATACGGTGTGTACCTCCCACTTTGGCCAAACTAGATGATTTAGCGGATGAGTTTGAGGACGTGGACTTCGGAGAGACTAGGGACGGAGATGATGAGCAAGAAGACTGGGATACAGAGGACGAGATGGAGCAGGAACCCGTGCAAGACGACAGCGACTTCACCTTTACCAAACACACGGGTACTTACCAACTCTAGATGTAGTGGTCTTCCATTAAAAAAGCATTAATTGCATACACAGTTTAGCAGAGGTTTTTACTGGGGCAGTGGAATTGCCTGTCTTTCCAGCCCCCACAGTGCAGTGAACAAATTACAAATTGCATCCATCATGGCTGCCACCAACACCACTTGACTTTCCAGTCATTTGAACTATTCTAGGTGTTTAAGGGAAACCTGCAGGTTACAAGTCACATGATAGGCCATGGGCGTGCATAGACCCCTTGTAGTCCCATTACCTTGTGGTTTCCAGGCTCCGTGTTCTGTGTGAGTCTGGACCCAGCTACTAACAGTTTGGCTGTGACCGGGGGAGAGGACGACAAGGCTTTTGTCTGGAGAGTCAGCGACGGGGAAGTGCTGTTTGAATGCACAGGCAAGTCCCAGTGACATTGCAAACAGAAATATCTTCGCGCTACGGGATAGTTGAGCTCAGAATAAACAAATGCTGGTGTCGCGCCCCCTTTTCCTCCCCACGTTAGGCCATAAGGACTCTGTGACAAGCGCTCAGTTCAGCCACGACTCTTCTCTGGTGGCCACGGGGGATATGAGCGGACTGATCAAGGTCTGGAAGGTGGAGACCAAGCAAGAGGTGTGGTCCTTCGAGGTCGGGGACCTGGAGGTGAGGATGAACGCGGCCTGGCTAAACAAGACGCTAACATACTACCTGATTTAGCGTGCATGAGCTAGGTAGATTAGAAGTGTCGTCATCTGAAGTGCTTCTCCCGCTGTGTTTGTCAGTGGCTGGAGTGGCACCCCTGTGCCCTGGTACTGCTGGCGGGCACGGCGGACGGCAATGTGTGGATGTGGAAGATTCCGGCGGGCGACTGCAAGACCCTGCAAGGCCCCGGATGCCAGGCCACCAGCGGAAAGGTTCTCCCGGACGGTGAGCGAAATGGCCGTAGCTCGAGGCTAGCTAGCTAAGCGGACTCCGCTGTGATCTGGGTTTGTGTGTTTGGACAACCTCTGGGTTTTCTTTGCAGGGAAGAGAGCGGTCGTGGGCTACGAAGACGGGATCGTACGACTCTGGGACCTGAAGCTGGGAAACGCCAGCCATGTGATTAAAGGTGAGTTTGGCCACGCTGTCGCACGCCTGAGTAGTGGGCAAGGATCCACGCCACTGGCTGTTATTAACTGTGGATGACCTTGTGAATATGATCGAGGAATGCTTTTGTTAGTCTACATGGTTTTCTTTTGATATAGCTCGTATTCCCAGCTCTTTTTTTTTCCTTTTCTTTATTTGGACAACCTCTACCCTCTCTCCACCCTGTCTTCTTTCTGGTTGCCTCAGGTCATGATGGCCACCAGGGGGCACTGACGTGCCTAGCGTGTAACAAGGACGGCTCTCTGGTGCTGACGGGCTCCGTCGATGGCTGTGCCAAGCTCATCCACACCGCCACAGGCAAGGTGGGCAGAGGGCACCATTGAATAATAGAGAGCACATATAACGATATGAAATGTAAAACAGATACTCTGAGTACAGATGGCGGGAGAGACTTAAGAAGTGACAGGGAAATGGGCATGTATTATTCACAAGGAGAGGTTATTTTTCATCTTGTTCAATGACCTGGATGTTATGGATTTAGTAAACGGGCTATCCTGCTATGTTTATATCCCTTCAGTTTTGCCCTATAAGAGTATTTTTCTGTGCGTGTTTACTGTAGGTGTTGGGGGTGTTCTCTCTAGACGGAGGCAAAGGTAACGCCTCCAAGGAGGAGGCGGAGGAGGAGTCCAACTCTGTGGAGTCCGTGGGATTCTGCAATGTGTAAGAACTTAAGACTTGTTCTTCCTTGACATCCTGTTTTATCTGTCACCCTGTCTGGTTGCAGCAACTCAGGAAAGTTGAAAATAGTGTTAAGTCTTCCTCTTAGGCATTTCCATTAGTTTATTTAATTTTCACATTTTAACCCTGCAACCGTCTGGTTACTGGTCAGATGCTCTAACTTGAACTGTGTTCTCTGTCCTCCAGGTTGCCCCTCATAGCCGTAGCCTATCTTGATGGGACCCTGGCCATATACGACCTCTCTTCCCAGGTCCTCCGACACAAGTGCCAGCACGAGGTAAGATGGCAGGCTTCCAACAGGCTCCCAAATCACAACCAAACCTCCCCTTTTATCAAGGATCACAGAGAAACATTGCCCTTTATATTGTCTTCTAAAACTGTGTACGTGCTTGTCAGGCTGGGATAGTTCGCTTGCAGTGGGAGGAGTCTTCCTCTGTGGTGTCCACCTGCAGTCTGGACGGGGTATTCAGGCTGTGGGACGCCCGCTCAGGGACCATGGTGTCAGAGTACCGTGGTCACCGGGCTGAGATCCTGGACTTCACACTCAACAGGTACCCGCTGTTACGAACCCCATGGCTCTAGCAGTCTAGGGTGGGTGGTACAGAGACCCGTAACATAAAACTCATGTTAACTAGTGTAGTGTACAGGAACAATGAGAACAAACGACACAGACAACCAAAGCTACCATCAAACATAAAACGTTTATTATAAACACACGGTAAAGGGGTTAGGGGAAAGGGGCTGAGCTGGACCCAAGAAATGAAATAATATAGTCCTAACACCCCTAAACTGAACTTCCCTGCCTCAAGAACCGCTTAGCTGATTACTAACCAATACAAAAATACAGTGGGTGGTCCGCTCAGTTCTAACTAGTGTTTTTAGACAGTTTTCCTATGGGTTGTGTATGCCCAAGGGCGACTTGCTATAAAACCCCTTTTCCCAGCGACAAACAAAAACACAGGTTGAACAAGGGTTAAACAGCAAACGGCAAACAATTGACTAGACAACAGCAAACAAAACACCACAGCAATACATACATGAAACAGGACAAAGTGAGATGTATGTGCTAAACTAAGTGATGTATGAATGAACAAAGTGTCTGTCTTTCAAAAGGGTATGTATCTCAAGAGTGTCTATGTGCATGTGGGGTAAAGCAAAAGAGTCTCTCTGGGAGAACCAATTGACTGGGTTTTTAAACCAGGGATGTGTGATGCGATTGGGTAATGGAAAAAGGAACAGGTGTTGCAATTAGGATAGGTGTCCACTGATTGGTCCACCTCAGCAGTCAGGCGATGCACTCATGACTGCCAGGTGGGAAACACCAACGAGCACAATCAGGAACATAAAGGACACCTGGGGAAACAGCAGGAGGGAAAAAACACAAACGCACATATCTGCATGCGTAACACCCACGTCATTCGGCACACCCCTCATGCTAACGGGGTAGCCTAGCAGTTAGAGCATCTGAACAGTGACTGAAAGGTTGCTAGATTGATTCCCTGAGCTGAGAATTTTGGGCGAAAATGTATTTCTGTCCCTGAGGCAGTGTTCTTAGCCATAGTTACTAATCGCTATCTAGTGCTTATACCAATCATCTTATTAATCGGTATCAGCTGATTATAAGCCAACCAAGACGTTACTAATCAGTATTGGGTGATTATACAGAACGTTTTACTAACCTCTATCCATGTCTTTAAAAAAGCTGATTATTTCAGACAGATTGTGCTTTCAGCTGAACAGGCATCCAATCGGTTCCTGTAATAATTATTATAATAATAGTGTCCTGTTGTGATATTTATTCTCTGCTGTAAGTAGGCAACAGCAGTGGATTTTGTGGATGCCTGTTTTAAGATCTTATCCTCAGTCCTAAAATTTTCAATCTGGCCGGTGAACAAATCTCAGGAATGGGTGTGGAGTGTGGTTATCAAGTTTTGTGCAATTCATGCTTGGTCCTGAAGCTGTTTTGACTCTTCTCGTCTGTTCCTGTTCACTCACAGAGAAGCCTCTATGGTGGTCACTTCCTCTGGAGACCACCAGGCCAAAGTCTTCTGCCTCCAGCGACCAGACCGGTAATGAGAGCAAGCGATAGTGAGATGGGGAGGGACACGGACTCATCCTGCTACTTCTCCCTGTCAACAAAAGCCACAAACGGATGAACGGACTTCTAGCTAGATTCAATCCGACTTAAAGGCAGCGTTCCGTTGTTTTCAGAGATTCGACGCTTCATACTCACTCGACTCTGCTCGCCTTTGAATGGTGCACTGTTGAAGCATAGTCAGATTGAATCCTGGCCTCTCATTGTGTTTTTTCGACTTTAAAATGTCTTGCGTCGTTAGTGGGCTTGTGTGTAAACTGTGATCTACACCAGACCTGCAATGTTGTAGAAAGTTCTAGAACAGACTGCCGTTCTGCTCAGGGTTTTCAGGTAGCACCCTCCTTTAAAGATATGTATCCAAAAAGGTTGATGGTGATGTTAGAACCCATCCACCAATAAGCGATGAAGCCTGTTTCAGTAGCACCATGGACCTTGATCTTTTTAGTATCACCCCAAATCATGTCAACTCTTTCCTGTGTAAATATTTTGGACCCGGTTCAAATGCATCTACCATGCTTCCTTCCTTTGCAGTAGTAATGAATCGTATGACGAGTTGTGTGAAGTAATACCTTTAACTCACCCATCCCATCACATATAGATGTGCGTTTACCTCAAGGAAGGCCGAATGTGGGAATTTGAATTGACGGAACGGGGTCATGGTCTCCGTTCTGTCGTTTGGTGGAACCATTAAAACGTTTTCAACCCAAGTCCCTAGGGAGTCCTGGTTATTTCCCCGATCACCCCTCCCACACACATGCGCACACACACTTAACAGATTATGGTAAGCGTTGCCTGTGACTGAATATGCGTTGTTTAGACCATGTCACGGGCTGTTTCTGAGGTTGAACACTGTAGTGCACTGCTTTGCTTCTGGCCTGTGGTCAAAAGGGTACTACATAGGGAATAGAGATGGATTTCTTACCGACTAAGGAACAGAACACATCAGTGATAAGAGCTAAAAAGTGCAGCCTACAAATAAAGTCCACTGAATCTTCAACGCAGCATTTGTTGTAAGTTTGCCTGGGTGCAACTAACGCATCTCACCGCACTACAGGGTGGCCGTGCCAAAAGAGCTTCTAGGCTAGCCTATTTGTATATGCCCTAGACATGACTTGGATGTAATGACTCAAATGTTTAACTTTACTGTTTTATTTTGTTTATGCTGACCTTTTAATAGATGTTCTTACTAAAAATGTAAGTCAGAAAAACGTGTGGTTTGTGTATGATTTAAATAGGGAAACCACTCTCAAAGCAGAAGACAATTAAGGACAATATGCCCTCATTTCTCCAGGGATATGTAGTCACTGGTTGCTATGGGCTACCAAGTCCCTCCACATCTGAGGGACAACTATGTCAAAACAACCTCAAGTAGACATCAATGTCATGTGAAAATCTAATGACATGGCTGTTTTATTGCGGTGGCACATGTGTATATACACTTATGTATCCTACCAACAGGAAATGCATTAGCCAAGTGGCCACTGTCTGGTTGCTATGCCAATCCTTGTGAAGTGTCTTCATCCTTACCAAACTGGTCTTTAGGGAGGCTGTTGCGCGGGGGAAATAGGGCCAGTATAACAGAAAGGCCAAGACATTATCACATTTTATAGCCGCTCTTAGTAGTTGTTTGTCAGTATTTGCCTTTTTCATGTGGTTTTGAAAACCCCATGCACATAGGCTGTAACAGAAGCTACCCTGGACCCGGAGTTAATCATGCGTGTGTTAACAAAGGTGAATGATGAGTGATTTATCCTACGTTGTGGTTGGTTGCCAGGCTTCAGTGTGTCCACATGATTGGTCACGCATATCGTGATAAAACCCGAGAGATATTTTGCTATCTCTTTAATCTATTGCCTCACTCCATTGGTCACCCTCCTCTCTATTTGTTCCTTTTTCCCACCTCTCAGCTCTCCATCAGAGATTAAACAAACAAATGTCTCAGGACTGTGGGACCAAGCATTTCTTTCCTACATCTGGTTTGCTCACGTCAAAACCAGCCTAACAGGGATGCAGTGTGTTTGTCTACATGAATGTGCTTCATACAGCCGGTATGACCATTTCCTTCCTGACCCCAGAGACCCCCTGTACTTCATAAAACCGTTCACACAGTCGGCATCCTCTACAAAATTACCTCTAGAAGTGACCAGATTGCTGAGGTTGCAAACGAAAACTGGGAACATTTTTGGTTCGGGGCCGCGGTCCAATTTGTTATAATTTCTGTGACGTTTTATACACTGCTCAAAAAAATTAAGGGAACACTTAATCATCACAGTATAACACCAGGTCAGTTAAACTTCAGGCATATCAGTCTGTCCAGTTAGGAATCATAAGTGACTGTGAACCAATGTCACCTGTTTTCGGGCAAATGAAAGTGACAACAGGTGCACTGAAGAGGCAACAGTAAGACAACCCCCAAAAAGGGAATGATTTTGCAGGTGGTGGCCACAGATAATTGCTCTCTTCTTATCCTTCCTGACTGATTCTTCTCTAGTTTTGCATTTTGCTAGTGTCCTTGTCACTACTGGTAGCATGAGGTGGTACCTGCAGTCCATTCAGGTTGTACAGGCAGTCCAGCTCCACCAGGATGGCACATCCATACACGCCGTCGCAAGAAGGTTTGCTGTGTCTCCCAGTACAGTCTCTGGAGCATGGAGGAGAAGATGGACCGTTACGCGAGGAGAGCTGGACAGGACTGTAGAAGGGTATCAACCCAGCAGCAGGGCCGGTATCTGCTCCTTTGTGTGAGGAGGAGCACTGTCAGAGCTCTACAAAATGACCTCAAGTAGGCTACTGGTGTGCATGTTTCTGTACCAAACTGTCAGAAACAGACTCCATGAGGGTGGCATGAGGGCCCGATGTCCTCTAGTGGGACCTGTGCTCACAGCCCAGCACGGTGCAGTTCGATTGGCATTCGTCAGAGAACACCAGAATTGGCAGGTCCGCCATTGGCGCTCCATTCTCTTCATAGATGAGAGTAGGTTCACACTAAGCAAATGTGACAGATGTGAAAGAGTCTGGAGACGCTATGGTGAACGATATGCTGCCTGCAACATCATCCAGCATGACCGGTTTGGCGGTGGGTCAGTGATGGTCTGGGGAGGCATATCCTTGGAGGGTCGCACAGACCTCCACATGCTAGCAAATGGTACCCTGACTGCTGTTAGGTACCGGGATGAAATCCTCAGACCCATCGTCAGAACTAACACTGGTGCAGTGGGCCCTGGGTTCCTCCTGGTGCAGGACAATGCCCAGCCTCATGTGGCCAGAGTGTGTAGGCAGTTCCTGGATGACGAAGGCATTTATGCCATTGACTGGCCCTCATGTTCCCCAGAACTGAATCCAATTGAGAACCTTTGGGACGTTATGTATCGGTGCATCCGACGCCGCCAAGTAGCGCCACAGACTGTCCAGGAGCTTACCGATGCCCTGATCCAGGTCTGGGAGGAGATCCCCCAGGACACCATCCGCCGTCTCATCAGGACCATGCCTGGACATTGTTGGGAGTGCATACAGGCACGTGGGGGCCATACACACTACTGAGTCACATTAAGAGTTGCCGTGATGAAATTCACACAAGTTGGAACAGCCTTTTATTTCAGTTGTTTACTATGATTTTTGGTGGGAATTTGAATCCAGCCTGTAAATCAGTTGATTTTGGTTTCCATTGACCGTTGTTAAATCATTTTGTTCTCAATGAATTACACAATGTACTGTAAAGATTTGGATCCTTCATTTTGTTCATTGAGACTCGATGTGTGATTTAAGGGTTCCCTTAATTTTTTGAGCAGTGAATAGGTTTTTTTTTAATCACCACACATTTTCCATCATGTTATCATATAATCTCAATGAGACTCAACTTGAAAAAAAAAAGTGAATATCTAATATTAACATTAAATAAATGTAGACATGTGCATTACTGAGGTGGTTACACTAAACAAATGCATTTAGAAAAGCAGTTGTACTTATAAAATTCACGTTATTTTATTCACACAAATTAATGATTAGCAATTGAACTTTAGGATGGTTAGTCACTGTCCAGCTGGGCTCCTAGACTGGAACTGCGTTTATTAATCAGAATGATGCATAGCCTTCTTTCCAAGGAGAAACAAAGTACGTAAATGTATGTCCTCTGTCCTGCTTGTTGTCCCTCTTTCCTGTCGTTTTATGTTCTGTCTCTCTGTTGGAATTATAAACTCCCCTCTGTTAGGTCCCTCTTCTAACTCTTCTCTCCTGAAATCCCCTACTGTATCTTAATGGTGAACCTACTCTCCTTTCTATCACTTCCTGCCTGTTCTTGGCTCCTTGCTAGAATGAATTGAAAACTGAAAACAGAAGTAGACGTGGTTTGACATACAAAAACTTTTTATTACTATGCAACATAGACCTCTGGAGAAATGATTGTTTCCTATTTGGCAACATTAAGCATTTAATGTTTCCAAATTCAATAAATGTCTTCTTACTTATTTGATACAATTATTTGTTCACATGTCAGTGACCTTGCAGGAGTCCTCAGTGGTGTTCTTTCCATTGTTTGTGCCAACATTTATGTAAACACTATCATATTTAAAACATTATTGCCTTTTACAAGGTTAAATAGACTAAGAGCACATTGAAGAGGATGTGGAGAATTCAGGTGAAGACTGTACAAATAGATTTGGATAGCCACTGAATTTACAGAAGTTTCTAGAAAACTTGATAACAGTATAATCATTCCTATAAATGGCTTTTTGCTAATTCTAGAATTATTTTCCAGTTTGCATCGTGTGCGTACATGTTTGGGCCTTCTGTTTTGGGTGTGTCTGTCATCCCTGCACAATGTCTCCTTAGCAGACAGTGGAGAGGAGTAGTGTTTAAATAGTGTTATCACTTTGGAAGCCATGGGCCCCTAGTCCTAAAGAACAATCTGTTTTAAGATTACCATTGTCCAAACTATTGCTGCAGGGAGGGGTCTTCTGTGTTTATAAACCACTGGCCAACTGGAAGCCCCGACGGTCTTCCACAGATATTCAATGATGTTTGTCTGGTTCTACACATTTACTGTAAGATCTAAATATTTAAAAAGGACATGCAGTTTGAAGCAAAATTCGAAGACCACTTCAATAAACAGTTTATCTATTTTTCTGGGTAGTTAGTATTTATTTGCTTATAAAAACACTACATAACATTAGAATACGTTCAATAATTTCTTGTTGTCCTGTAAGGTATCTGATACGAGACGGCTAGGAATGGCGTCAAGAAATACAAAGAAACTGGGCAAGTTAATGCAATGGAAGACTCTAAAAACTGTCGGCATCTGTTGGACAATACTTAAAGTGCCCTTTTTGAGGAACAGAAGGAAATCTAGTGAAGTGCTTGCTCAGCATCTGGCAGAGTCATCCGGCACCAAAGTACAGTTCAGCCGTGAGTGTTCTTATTTCTACAAGAAATGGATTTGACTGATTGGCAAAATCTTTCATCACTGTAATGACCCAAAACCATTTGAAAAGATGATTAAGCCCTACTTGGAACGAAATCTGTGGAGCCCTCACAATATTAGATTGGCCTCCTCAGAGCCTCAACCTGAACCTTATTCAAGCTGTGTGGGAACACTTGGATCTGAAAACAAAGAAAAAGCAGCCAAAGTCAAATGAAGAGTAATGGCAAATCCTACAAGAATTTAGAAATGTTTGTGTTTAGGGGGACAGGGGGAAAATAGGGGAAACATTTTTTGTAATTTAAATCAATCCTAAATTGTCTTATAAATGACTTTAGATCCTTGAAATGCTTAATCTGTGTAGCAACATATTTTAAAGTATTCATATATGCAGCCCTGATGGCCTGATAAGGATGAGTCCCTCTTTATTCAGCTGACCAGTCATCATCATATCATAATAACATTTCCTGGTGACATGAGCAGCTCTGACATCACCAAACCTCCTGGGGATGCATGCAGCTCTTACACAATTTTCAGACATTTCTCACGTAATGTGGAAATACAATACATTTTATGAAACAGGAAATAAGTTAGTTTAACTGCACTGCCTACGTGAGAATTTTCAACACCTAGTTCACCACACAAGTCTAGAACTTAATTTAATTCTTAATGAATGCCAATAATTATTGATTTATGATTGATATAAGGCTTCAGTTTATATAAACATGAGCTGTTCATCCATTTCACAGTTTGACATTATGAATTAAAAAGGAGAATATTTTCAAAGAGCTAGTTTCCATTCCTGAAGGGTGTCTCCGGTGTGCCACAGGTTACATTAGTGCTCTACTCCCTCACTATATCTGCTTCTACTTGCCCTCTGTGGGTTAACCTCCTCTTTAAAACCCAGATGCATTGCTAGCAAGCCCCTGTACAGATCTCCCTTTCTGGAAGAACTTCCCCTTTAAGACCCAGATTACATTTTCAGCAAGCCCCTGCACTGCTTGCCTCTCTTTTCTCAACCACAAGGTTTTTAAGAAAGACTTGGACTTCCGCGCAGCGTGGGGGTTAGATTCAACACAGTGTGTAGTGTGGAGAGACATTGAGAGAGCGTGGTCAAAGGTTGTTGCTTGAGACCTGAAGGGTGATATTGGCTATAACTGTCAGCAGCTCACAGCTGCCTATGAGGAGCTTTTAAAAATGACTTTTTTCTACACAGGGAACTGACTACAGGTTCACTTTTCCTATAAAGGTGAGTTTGTTTTTCAGTAGATATTTAATATTGAACATGTTAAACAGGAAGAAAGAAACATTACATATGTTTCATATTTGTTAATCAAAGTCTATGAATGTGCTATCTATAACCTAAAAGTGTTCTTCAGCTGTCCCCATAGGAGAGCCCTTTTTGGTTCCAGCTACAACACTTTTTGAACCCAAAACTGTTCTCTCTGGAACCACAAAGGGATCTCCTATGAGCACAACTGAAGAACCTGTTTGTAAGTCCTTTATCTAAAAGTGTCTGGGAACCAAAAGTGTGTGCACACATTTTGGTCACCAGGAACTGAATGAAACACTGCTCTAAACAAAAATCTTTCTGAGCAGTACATTTGATTGAACCCTCCATTTCAAAGAAAGAAATGAAGCTGTTGACTTAACGCCTTTCTATAGAGAATTGACAAGAAGAGGTAATAGTTGTTGATATGGGTTATAAGTTAGTCCCTGGGAGAATCCCGTATGCTACAGTTCTACCATAAAAGGATATTAAGCCACGTGTCTCTGTAAGGCCTCCTATCTCACCACTGTCAAACTGCTCTGTCTTTTCTCAAAATGAACAGGGTCTACAGATGTTTACTGGTGCCTCATCTGTTTCTAGGAAACAACTTAGCAAAATGCATCATAAGGAAGCTGTAAACAGCTTTAACTCATAAGGTAGGGATAGAGTATCAGACAATGCTCTAGTATGGACACTAAGCTTTGCAATGTGGAATTGGTGTATTTGCTGGGTATCGTTTCCGTCTGGATAGTCGATAACACTGGGGAACACAATTTTCGTTGAGTTAGATCTGATACTTGTTTTTGACTACATCTTTTGGCCTGTGAATCCAAAAATGACCCCGTTTTTCTTTTTATCACATCAACGTTTTGAGCCACAGGATACCCTCGCTTTGTCATAAAAATAAAAACCATAAAAATACCGCATTTAACAAATCTGTGCTTATTTTATAGAATGTTTTAAAAATGTACATACATTCGAAAAAAAAAAAACATTGCTTGAATGTAATGTTTATACAAATGTATTTTGTTCATACAAAGGATATTGTTACTGTATTGTTACTGTAATGTCATGCTGATCAAATCCCTTATGAGCTGAGTCATCTTCAATTTAAAAATCATAGCTGTCACTGAGGTCTTCATCATAATCCAGATGTTCAAGAGGCTTGCTTGACAAATGCGCTGATGTTTGCCCTTTGATTGGGAATGGTGAAACTGCCACAGATATAGCAAAACGAATCAGGGCTGTTTAGGCACTTACGGCGACAACTAACAGAGGCAGCCATGATCTGAAAGAAAGGAAATAAGTATGTGAATTCACAATAAGTTGAACAGTCACAAGCTCAGAAAAAAAAAAAGGTACATAAGGTCTGCTAACGCCTTGTACATACTTTAACGGACAAACAATACAATTTTGCTTATTCAGAGGGTAAGCTGTAAAGAAAAAACATGACATGCTAGAAGAAAACTGGCTATATTTTTTAAATCAGCATGTCAAATTTAGTCTAAATCAAGTGAAAAATCTAACTCAACAGAAATTAAGTTCAAAATTGTTCCCCAGTGTAATTTACATAATTAAGCAAGGAGGTTTGAGGGGTGTTGTACGGCCAACATCTTACTCATAGTGTTTTGCAATATAATTCTAAATTTGAGATGCCTCATTAATATTAAATAATTTTGCAATACCGTTGCAATTTCAGCATTAAAGTGATGTAATGTTACACCTGTGTTATATACCACAGGTATTTATTACAGACCTAAGAAAAGTATTTTCTGATTTAATAATTGACATGAACTAATGAAATGATAACATAATTCATAGGTCCTAATTTAGAGTTGGAAGGGAAAAGTGAAGAATCAACCTATTTAAAACCATGAATGGAGATTTGATAATCTCTGGACACAGCCCACGTGCATTTGTTAATTATTAGGGAGTTTTTCCTAGCCACTGTGCATCAACCCCATTGTTACTTGCTCTTTGGGGTTTCAGGCTGGGTGTTTGTAAAAGCACTTTGTGACAACTGCTGATGGAAAAAGTGCTTTATAAACAACTTTGATTGATTAAATGCTCTCGTGCCCGAAAACATTGCTAACCCCGGGTCTATAGACGAAAAATAACTTAATTTGAGCTCTGAATAGATACCTGTGCACTAACTCTGTTTACCTTTTTGAATGTTGGTCTACCCACTTCTTGTCTGCATATCCGTTCGTTTGTCGTTCAGTTTGCATGTCTCCCTCCCTGCCTGCTTCCTGCCTGCTCCCTGCCTGCTCCCTGCCTGCTCCCTGCCTGCTTGTCCGTTTGTTTGTCTGTCTTCCAGTCTACCTACAGTTTAACGAGAGCTGTGGGTGCCTCCATAACCGCTAGGGAGAAGGTCAGGCATGCTAGGACAACCGAGGAAGAACGCCAACACAGTGACCAGAAAATGGATGACCAGGTCAACGTCTCCTCAGTCCCATCACTGCTTTGGGAGGAGGCCCATCTCATCAACGTCATCACCTTGCCCTTGTCCACCGCCATCATCCTGGCCAACCTCGTCATCATCCTGGGCATTGCCTGCAACCGCCGACTTCACAACACCACCAACTACTTCTTCCTCAGCCTGCTGGTGGCTGACCTGTGTACGGGGGTGGCCCTGCCGTTCGTCCCCTGGATGGGACTAAGCCGCTCGCTGAGTTTTACTTCCTGTCTCCTGGTTCACATTTTTCCGAATTTCTTGTTTCTGGCGTTTCTGTTCAACCTGGTGATGGTTCATTATGAGAGGTACATGTGCATCGTGAGTCCGTTGCACTACAGCGGCATGTGGGTTCACCGCTTCTTCCCGCTGGCGCTGTTGGCTGTGTGGGCGCCGCCACTGCTCTTCGCCTCCCTGCCCGCCTTCGGCTGGAACAACCGAGCCTCGTCTGGCTGTCCAATCAATAACTCGGGGGCGCCGGAGGCGGTGTCGGCGTCTGCCGGCCAAGAATGCTGCTATTACAAACGCGTCTTCCCCAACACCTTCATCTACCTGGAGGTGTACGGCCTGCTGGCGCCCGCCATCTTGTCCATCGCAGGCATGACGGGACGAGTGCTATGGATCACCCGTGGCCAGATGAAAGACATCTGCCGCCTGCACCGCTCGGTAGCGACCAGAGGGGGTCAGGCGTCTTACCAGGAGCAGCAGCTCAACCTGCGCTACACTCGCTGCGTGGTCGCCGTGTCGCTCACCTTCTTGGCCTGCTGGGTGCCCTACATCATCTACACGCACGTGGGCGTGGCGTTCCTGCTCAGCGAGGAGCCGCAAGGTAACTCCACCACGCACATCGTGCTGTCATGCACGGGGATTGGCAGCATGACTGTGGTACCGCTGGTTTTGGGGCTGGCCAATAGGCAGTACACGGATCCGTTGAGGAAACTCCTTCATAAACTCAGGGACCAATGGAGACGGAGGAACGACTCTGAGGACATTGCTCTTTGATTAACCAGGGCAGCTGTCACTTTTATTACCCTATTGGAATTATTGGGTTATTGCACATGGATTATGTAGCTGGATCTACTCATGGATTACGCTTTGAGCGCAGTGGTAGTCCCTAGTCTGTCTAGACCTCAGTTTAAGGGAATTGTTGCAGGAAAAACCCCATTCAATTAGCTGTGCAGGAGTGGTAGGGTTACCGCATCTCTCTTATGCGACCAGAATTTGCTTCCCACGTATGCTAACTCTTAGCCACAACAAGATTTATTGGAAGGTTGTGTGACTCTGGATGTTATAGTTCAAGGCATCATCATACATTTACACAGTGGCGAACTGTGGTTATTGGAGCTAGGCCCTCAGTTGCGGAAAAAGATCTGATGTCATACATATAGATCAAGAACTCGGATGCCTGTGTATACAGACCATAACTTGAGACCTTTCTTTTGCAGACCGAGTCAAACGGTCCTATGCCACGCCTCGGCTGTGGCTCACAAAAGCAGCACACGTACACAACGGTTGCAAATATCAATAGCAGGAGTCACGTTAGAAAGATATACCATTGTTTCAACGAAACATTTGCCAAAACCGTCACTCAAGTAGTGGGGCGGAATAAATTCAACCACCCAACTACTCACATTGTTTCAAGACCATGGACAATAAATGTTGTCAGAGAAAAAAGGTCTCCAGCATGGAACAATAAAAACGCCACAACACGATATGTCATGTATCCAGTACTTCCAATTGCAATGTGATGACCTTTGTTTTTACCACATAACCAGTGATCTAAAGTTTAAATAATATTTTACACATTGCATTCAAAATGATATGAACGAGATAAAAAAAGCAGGCCGTAGATGAAAACAAAGTCCACTCACCGTTATGGTTATCATTTAAAAACGAAGTCCATTCTCCTGTCCTTTATGAAATGGTTAGGTTCATATAGCTTCTCTTTTGATTTTAAATCTGGAAGAAGTTCTTTTTCGACGGAGATCAAAGTCAGGACGAACAGTCGGGCCATTGCCGTAGTTACATACACTCACTGCAAAAAGCTAGCCAACTGGCTAGGCTCAAGCTTGAGAAAACAAGATAAGACTTACTATTGACTCTGAATTAGTGACGTATACTTAGGCCCTCTAGAGGGCCTTGAGGCATCATACAATTGACCCACCTATTACAAGACAATTTGTGAATGACGTTGGCTGGTGCCTTCTATTCAAAGCCTGAGGGCCTAGCCAATGAGCGTTGAGCTCAGCTAGATCATTTCTACCAAGAGACTGCCAAAGAAAAATTCTGATTGGATATTTTTTCTCTTTTTCCAACACAAACTGAAGAAATTCAATAGGAAGAGCATTACATTAATAAAAGATTAAATCAATGAAAACAAAATTCCAAGTTATAATAGATAAAAATATATTAGGCCCTCAGTCTTTCGTTAGGCCCTCTCCGAGGGCGTAGAGGGCATTGACTTTCCCCCACTGCATTTACAATATGTGTGAACAATTTAGGTATTCATAATAAATAAATGTACACAATCCTTGTTAAAGTCACCAGTTTATTTGTCATAATATTTAATCCATGTATTGATTAACATAATTCATTATCAACATTTATTTTTTGATATCTCACCAGAGGCCTCCATTGTAATTAACTGGGATAGTTTGAATGTGAGAGAGCAGATGGCTAGAATTACGATGGATGTATTTGACTATGGGGGTTCATGCAGATGGTTGTACGTCCACTCCATCAATCACTACAGCAAGGAACATTCCTTCCCTCTCGCTCTCTCCCTGTAGTCTTTATCTCTGAGATGGTATGTGGTCTATACAAAGAAAAGAGGGCTATGACTCCTCCGCAGTCAAAACTACACAGGACCGATTAGACCGATTATAATTTTGTACATGTCAAGGGGGAAATTCCAGTTATTAGTATTTTGTTCTTTGGGCTACTTGAAATGTGAAAAAGAAGGTTGGTTTTGCAAATATGTAAATAAGTAAATAAGTGACACAAATTATTTTATTTCCTTATATTATATGTGTGTATATGTGTCTGCCCAGATTAAAAGCTGTCTACCAGGTGGCTCAGGTGATCTCTTTATTAATTTCACGCCAGAAGTACAGAATTTACTTAATTAGATGTAAAAAAACAGACTTAATTTGTTTGAATAACGACTACAAAACAATTTTAAGTATGTACCTGTACTACAATATTTTAAGTGCTTATGGCTTTACTCAAAAGATTTGAGGAATGATGACACATTGGGGTTTATAGTGTTGCTGGGTTTTCCCAGACAGTAAGGGTTGAGACTCCCCTACATATGCCAGATTAGAACAATGGAGATAGGGAGTACAAAATATGTACAATATACAAAATATGCTGTATTTTCTGAACGGTTCCTGTGATATGGATGAAAACACATTGGTTTTAAACCTGACAGTCTGCGGTTTAACCCCATAGTCTTTGTATCATTCAAATCCAAAGGACTGGAATACAGAGCCAAAACAACAACAAAAATGTCAATGTCCAAATACTTTTGGAGTTTACTGTATACATATTGTACCAGTCAAAGGTTTGTATATTACCTCATGAAGCAGGTTGAAAGAATGCTGAGAGTGTGCAAAGCTGCCATCAAGTCAAAGGGTGGCTACTTTGAAGAATCTACAGTATGAAATGTATTTTGATATGTTTAACACTTTTTTGGTTACTACATGATTCCATATGTGTTATTTAATACTTTTGATGACTTCACTAATACTCTACAATGTGGAAAATAGAAAATCGAAAGAAATACTCTTGAATGAGTAGGTGTCTCCAAACCTTTGACTGGTGCTGTATATATATCTATAAGAGAGAGATACTACACAACCATAGGGGATATACAAAATAAATCATTTGTGTTTGAGAGTTTTTCTTTTCACTTATTTTACATGTACTGTAAAAAATTGTTTTTCCTCTACACAAAGTCAAGACTAGAGAGTAAAGGTTGGTTGAGAGCCAGTGTTGTCGGGTAACTTTAAAAGGTCAACATTTTTACATGACATTGACAGATTATTAACATGGGGTCAAGTGTGTGTGTGTGTGTGTGTGTGTGTGTGTGTGTGTGTGTGTGTGTGTGTGTGTGTGTGTGTGTGCATGTGCATCATGACCATTTATTTCAGTGTGTACAAGACGATGAGACAGAGAAATTATCCAGTGATCACTTGGAAGTGGAAATATGTAAGAGACTAGGCAGTCTCCCAGATATTCTGCTAACCATTATCTTCCTACTTATATCCTCATCTCATTATTAGCTTGTGTTTCCAGAAAGCATATTTTCTATCCACTCAATAAAATGAAATAAAAAAGTGTGCTTGCCCTAGGTAAGTTTGTCGCACAACTCTATAAATCCATTCCATCGAATGACCCTTTCCTTTTTTCCCATTTAGGCAAAAAGTATTTCATATATTTCATAAAATTATGTATTCCTTGTTAGACTGTCATATCTATCAGAAGGACATATCTGAACTTATACATGTGAGTTTAATGACATGACATTACTTAAATCTCAAGAGTGGTATTCATGGGGTTCTGGGAACCACGTCTCTGTGTGGTGATAACATGTAAACATGTATACCTTGACGTAAGGGCTTCGTACTGGCCTGACAAAGGGACTCCTTGAATGAGCTAACTCATATTTGGAACCACAACTGTCCTGTTTATTTTGGACATGGCACAGTGACATTTATGCTTTGGAGCACATGAAGTTCCCATTCCCATAAACCCAAGAATTCTGAGATATTTTCCCACCATAAATAGGACATACTGTTGGAGTGTTGGTCATGGCCTTCCAAACAGCAACTGTAAACAAAATGTGTTAACTTTAAAACTGTGTATTGGTTAACAATCACCTTAGTATTAGGCCAAATACTCAACGGTGCATTTTTAATTAACAGTAGAGAGTAAGAATTAACAACAAACTGTCGATAAAATGAGAGCAGTCACAGCAGGATAGTGATGAATCATCAGAGTAATGCAAAGGCTAGAACAAACCCTGCCTGTCTCCACCATAACTTTAATCAGGTGATTCAAAGGGATGCGTTTTAATAGGGCCTTTGAGAGCAAACCAAATCTCTTTGTGCAAGCAGGTACTGGCATTAGTTGATTTGTTTTAGTATCGAAATGAAGAGACACGATTGGATTTTTGTAAGACACAGATTATGACACATTACCACAGATCAAAGTTCTTATTAAATATTCAACATCTTACTCTCCAACACATACTCTTCGCTGGAGAGAATTACTGGATAGAGAATTAAGTGGACAGAATAACCTAGATGCTATCTAGAGGTTACACAGTTTAGGGATGGGCGATATCTGTATATACACCTCGTCCCAATCATCGGTTTTTATCCACCTACTTTGGCAGGAATATACACTAACACACATTAGTAAAAAAAAATTAAAAACAGTCGAAATGTCTTTAAATCTGAAATACAATATATCCTACTTCTTATATAAACCATCTGAAAAAAGTTGAAAAAGGTTTTGGGCAGAATTATTCTATTTTGTTGCAACTTAATCAAATGCCAAACTATGTAAATCTATGTATAACATTTATTACAATTTCAAATAACTTTTGATGACTATTTTTAAATATGTTTTGTTAACTGTGCGAAATTATTAAGTTAAAAACTTTAAATCAATAATATAGAGCAATTCATATCAGTGCCAATTGATAAGCCTATTATTAGATGTTAATATATGCTAAGTACATTAGCAATTAAACTAAAAACTTTATATTAGGCTATATCTTGAGCTTTTGTTATATTTCAGCATATTTTTGTTATATTTTACCTATATATTCTCAGAGATAAAATACCCCTAGGGGCATAAGATCGTTCTTGCCTTTATTATAAATTCCATATTATTTTTCCTCTAAACACAATTTTGCAATTATTTAGCAATTCTCTCTCATTCAAAAATATATAAAATAATTCCATTGGAGCAATAGACTCAAGGATTCGATGGATGATCATGAAAGGGGAGAGTGAATAAAACGATGAAAACATTTCACGTTGCTTGCAGTTGTCCTCTCTCTTTTCAACCATCTGCATTTTTGTCTTGCAATAGGTTAACTGTAATACAATGACAAAATCTCAAAACTTTGACATCTTTTCCACTCATTTACTCTATTGAGAAAAAAACATATTTTCATGCAAAGATTATTAATAAGAAAGAAAAACACGTTTGCGAAGGCATTGCAGTTAATGAGAAAGAGAAACGTGACAATCTATTAAGATTTTTGTAAAGCATTACAGTTATGGAGAAAGAAAAACTTCTCAAAATATGACGTTTTTGTAAGTTCCTGCATTGGATAAAAATATATATTCATAAAAGACCTATAGCCCCGGATCTCAAATTGACCAAAAATAAATAAATAGCCCCTGATCTATTCATGCATAATTTGTAGATAATCTTAACTTCCAGGTACCATTCCGCCACCACCCATTCCTTACAAAACTGTTGCATTGTTATGAGGAGATCTCATAAAAGGTTCAAAAAAGTGTATTACAATGTAAATATTGTGGCCTGTTTGTTTCAAAGTTTATTATTTTTTGCATCTTATGACATATGTACTTTAACTATTTTGATGTAATTTCAAAACATTCAACAAGCAATTAACATTATGAAGTCTACAAGTCACTTCTGTATAAACAGGCAGAGATTTGCCGTGATGAATTCTTTAATTGTGGCAAAAAATTTGGTTTCACAATAATTTGCTGCGCTGAATGTGTGATTGAATGTGAATCTAGCAATGAGAGCAATGAGCGCTCCTGAGTGTAGACTGTACCCATTATAAACCATGCCCACAAAGATGGGCATAATGATGTGTATTTAGGGAGACCCCATATTAGATCCATGCTTACTTTTGTATAAAATCCCAGTCATACCATTAACAGTTTGCCATTCAACTCCAAGTTTGAAAGTAAGTGGTTTTGATGACATGGGTCAAAAATCTGCAAATACATGACATACTACACAATTTTTGGGGACCCTTTTTGGCTCGACAGCGCCACTTCAACAATAGTGGACAAAAATAGGACACTGCATCTTTAAATGGTACCACATTCCCTTTAATTTTGGACATAGTAATGCTTTTGAGCACATGACCTTCCCATTCACGCATACACAAGAGAGTTCTGAGGTGTTCTCCCACCACAAACCATTAAAAACAGCACAAGACATAGGAATGTTGCCACGGTTTTCCAAACCGCTAACAAAGTAACCATCTATGGGTTAACAATCACCATAGTGTAAAGACAAATACTTGATAGTCTGTTTTACATAGAAAATACAGAGAAAATACAATACCACACGGTATTGCTAAAATGAAAGTGACAGTGGGTGTGGTTAGTCATCAAAGTAGTGCACACTCTTGGACACCATCTCGCCAGCCTTCACATCAATTTTGATCAGTAGACGTTTCCTAGAGGCGGGCTTCTGGGTCAGGGCTACCTTTGACAGGGAATCAATGTCTGCATGCAAGCAAGTACTGGCATTGGTTGGTTTGTTTTAGTAATCTGAGCAAAAGAAACAGGATTTGATTTTAGTAGAACACACACATCATGACACAACACAGGTCAGAGTTCCTATAATCTTTACCGTCTTACGCTCCAACACATTTATAGTTCATGAGACTTAAGTACTCTAAAGTAGATAGAACTATCTAAATTGTTATATAAAGGATATACAGCGTGACTAATGAGAATAAGGGAGTGAATCAATTGGGGAAACAGAAGAGCTCTTACTTGGCTGACGCAGGCGGTAATTCATTCTGAAATGACAAAAAAAGATTAGGTTAGTATAGACAGGAGATTTTCTACTTTTCCAAACGCTATTTTCTAATAGTGTTACCGTAGTGGGGAGCAACACCAACTTCAAGGAATTCCAGAATTTTATTAACCCATATATGAATAATGCTATATTCATATATGGCTATATGAATAATGATTTTTTTAGTAATGTTAACAAATTTAACATTATTTTGTTTCTGTAGTGTTTGATTTTTGATAAATAACCAGACTATTAAAAAAACGGCTCGCCCCACTGTCCCCCTTTCTACACACAACCAAATGGAGCAGTAATAGTTGGCTAGCTAGCAAGCCATGGATTCTTGTCGCAATGGCAACAGAACGATTCAAACAAAAGACAACAGGTCGTCCATAGATTCAGAACAAACGACTGGGTCGCGTCCGTGGACGCAGAAAAAATAGACTAACCGACAGGGTGGCCACTCACCTCATCTCCTCTCCCTCCAGTAGCTTCCTGTAGGTGGCGATCTCAATGTCCAGGGCCAGTTTGAGGTTCATCAGTTCCTGGTACTCCCTGACTTGGCGGGCCATGTCCTGCTTGGCATTGCGCAGAGCCTCCTCCACCTCAGCAATGTTTTGCCTGGCCTGCATCAACTCCATCTGACCATCCGCGTCTGAATCCTCAATGTCCTTTTCCAGACCGGTTTTCTGAGGAGGAATGGGGTGAGAGGGCAGAGGGCGGAAGGGTAATGGAAGTAGAGAAGGACGTAGAACAACGTAAAACAGACGTGTATGTGTCCGTCTGATTTTCTCTCACTGTCTCTGTGTGTTTGTGTGTGTGTGTGTTACCTGCTTGATGAAGGCCTCAAGCTCTCCCTTGAGTCTCTGGATGAGACGGACCATATCAGAGATTTCTTTTTTCACGTCACGTGCTTCCTGCTCTTGCTTCCCTGCTGTCTGTACCATGTCGTCCATCTGAGGAGAGAGGCAGAAGAGGGAGGGTGGAGGGGGTGGGAGAAAGTTGGAGGATGGTAGTAAGGATAGTGGTGGGAATCTGTGAATTCACGGTGACATTACCACCATCCTTATCCTCTTCTACATAACCATTATTATAACCATTATCATCATTCTAAAGATCGTGCCTTTTTCTGGTTCCAGAGCTCTGCTTCCTCTCTAGCGCGACTGGCCATTTCTGCATACTGAGTCTTGGCGCTTTCGATGATCTCGTCCATGTTGAGAGCTCTGTTGTTGCGGTCCCTCACGATCACTGTCTCATTCTGGATCTGAGACTGCAGCTCCTTCAGCTCCTGTCACCCCACCCATCAGGAAAACAACACAACATTACACTTTACATTGGATGCTACATTAGCGCCATATACCTATATATGGCTCTTGGCCTATCTAGACTCTGATTGGCAACAGGCATGTCGGTCAGCTCTACCTCGTCGTAGCCCCGCTTCAGGAAGTCCAGTTCACCCATCAGTTCCTCCAGTTCCAGAGCCAAATCCACTGCTGCCAAGTGGCCATCATCCACATCCTTCTTGGTGACCACAAAGTCATTCTCCAGATCCGTCTTCCTCTGGAACTCGTCCGCGTACCTAGAAAACAACAGAGGGGATCGTGAAGAGGAGGTCGTTGTTTTCATTGGTCAGAGATGGACGCGCGCATGATCAGGTAAAAATCTGCTGACAGGAGAAACACTTGTCTAAGACCCCCCTCATCCTCTAACAAACCCCTTTCACTGTCATCAACTCATCCCTCTACTGGAGGACCAACTGCTTTGTTCTCTAACCCTGCCCTTCGCAGCTCCACACTGGTTCAGTCAGACAGAAGTGTACATTAAAAACTGTACATGTACTTCATCACATACATAGTGTAGAGAGCACCAGGACTCACTGTAAAAACCTGACTTATTCCAGTGGACAAATTGTCTTATGTTAGGATTAAAGATTATAAGCCCTGCTCTGTAGCCTGGTGAGAAAAATGCTCTTCATCCCTTTTAAAGGGATGAGGCTTCTGTTGTGGGCCGGGGCTTCTCCTGGAATCCCGGTGACCTGTATAAACTGTGATATAGGGTATAGTTAACTGGTGCTTTAGTATACTCCCTTGGGCACTGTTTCACAGGGGTGGGGTGTTAAGGGGTTTCTAAAATGTAAAATATCTGCTGGAGTGCCTTTCGTCCAATTAAATGAATTGCTGCTAGATTATATTGTATCATATTCTATCCTGTTATGATTATTACCTAACAATAGTGTCTAATTACTGCTAATGATCTCAAGTCACTGACTTGTTCCGTGTTTGGTTCACATCATCTTGGCAGCGGGCCAGTTCTTGCTCCAGCTTCAGTTTGTCCCGCGTCAGACCCTCAATCTGTCGCTGCAGCTCAATGGACAGCTGCTGGACCACCTCGTCCACGTTGCCCTTGTAGTCCTCCTGCTGTTTCAGGATGTTGAGACGTGTTTCGAGGACCTTGTTCTTCTGCTCGAGGTTTTGCACCTAGAGAGGGAAAGGGGAGCGGGAAGATCAGTCAGTACAGCTGATCGTTCAGTTTATTGAAACCGTAGATACATTACAAAAGCATCAGATTTTTATGTTACCAGAGAAATGTGTATGAAAATGTGCACATTGCTATTTATCAGCTAGAAGGAATTTAATAGATGTTGAAAACACCTGTTAGTTTGGCTACACACGCCATCATCTCATGTTTACTGTTATATACGCTATGTACAGGGTGACAAATTAAAGGAAAAACCTGAATAAATGAGTGGAGGATCATAACAAATGCAGATGCTTCCATACAGGTGTACTGCATGATACCATTAAGCAATTTATATCCTATCAGGCTCTGTGGGATGTATACAAATGCTGAGCAGGCCCAGTTTACCTCGATTTTGGATCAAGATTGCAAGAGGATAGGATCTAAGTCACTTTAAACAAGGGTTCATTGTTGGATCTCTTCCAGGATGACAACACGCACATCCACAGGGCAGGACAGTTCAGTTCACTGAATGGGTGTATGAAAATGATGTGAATCATATGCTGTAGCCTTCGCAGTCAGATCTCAACCCAATTGAACACCTATGGGAGATTTTGGACTGAGGTGACAGTCTCTCCACCATCATCAAAACACCACATGAGGGAATATCTTTTGGATGAGTAGAGTTCCAGCATGCATTGAAGCTCTGCTGGCAGCTGGTGGTGGCCTAACGCCTTACTGGGACACTCGAGGTTGGTTTTCCTTTCATTTGTCACCTGTCGGTATTTGTGTGTGTGTTTGCGCATGCGTGCGTGTGAGTGTGTTGTGTGTACATTATGGTCCATTAACAACTAAAAGGCGGGTCTTCACCAAAAAGAGGATTCAGTTGACACTGTGTAACTACTAAGATCATAAATATAAGATATCAGAGAATACATTAATAACTATTGCATATTCATATTAATATACAATATTAAGTTTGTCATATTTTAAAGTGATTAAGAATATTGTAACACTTCAAATTTCAATTGGTATTTTGTTATGGTCACAAGGTGAAAAAGCACAATTGCAACACACAGACAGAGAGGGTGAGATATAGTGAAAAGGAGATAGAGAATGAAAGAGAGCCAGGGCACGACTCGCGGAAAAGCCGACGTCTCGTTACAGTTTTGAGTGGCGATGGTGAGACCGCTACCTGGTCAGTTCTAGCTGAAGTACCGCAACGCAACAGAGATGCTTACAGAGGGTCTTATTTTAAGCGCGGTAAAGCTCAAATAATTTAAAGTTTGTTATAAAGAATTACCATACACATTTCTATTAGACTATCTGCGGAATATCTACTGCATCAATCAAGGTATATTTATTTTGTAGGTTAAATAATAAATACAATCAATAATGCGTTATTTTGTAGTTGTATTAAAACGATAAAATAGCATACCTTGTCAATGAACGCTACAAACTTGTCGTTCAGTCCGACCATCTGATCCTTCTCAGTGGCTTTGGCTGATTGGTCCATGGGGTCCACCTTGCGTTCTATGGGTTTGAGAAGGTCCTTGTTAGTCTCGAGAGACGAGTAGCTTTTGGGCTTGACCCCAGATGGACTGTAGGACTGACTGCTGAATCCGCCTGGATTGGACATGAAGTCAGGGTATTCGGGTCAGAGTGATAGAAAGGCTGAAAGAAAGAGTGACTGAGAGAGTCTCAAACGACCGACTCTTGTGAATGTTTGGAAAGGAACATTCTTTTTAGGATGTCACCTGCCTCTTAAGGTGGCCAAGGTCCAGCCCTCACATCTGGTATTTTCTTCTGTCCAATCAATGAAGTGACTTTTCAAAAAAAGCAACAAATTCAAGAAGGAAAACTTGTGCTGGACGTTTTCCGCCAATCGTATTGTTGGGGCCGTTTTCAGGTGTTCAGTAGCGCTATAAAAACGGTTCTTCCCATATCTTCATCACTACCAGGTGCTATATGTGACTATCAGTATCTATTACGCTACATCGTCTTGCTATTTTCTCTTTTTCTCAACTCACTCTACCAGTCAACTACCGCCATGTCTAAGAACAGTGCCATCACCGTGTTCGGTGGGGCGGGGGGAAGAGGTTCCAGAATGTCCGTGGCTAGTCTGGAGGGGCTGCGGAGTGCGATGCGTTCATCCGACCCTGAGAATTCAAAGGATTCCTCTGTGCCCCTCCGGGCCGCCCCGGATGATAAGAAGACAATGAAGGGTCTCAACGACCGTCTGTCCGGCTATCTGGGTCGGGTAAGGAAGCTGGAGAAAGACAACAAAGACCTGGAGGACCAGATTCAGGACATCTTAGACAAGAGAGGAGACCCGAACGCTCGTGACTGGGATGAGGTGGAGAAACCGTTGTCTGACCTCAGAAAGAAGGTACTTTTTTTGCATTTTTTTTTCAGTACACTATCTTAATCACAACGATTTGCCTAATTATATGGTATATGTTTAAGATGTACACGTCAGTCAATGTCTGCGGTTTTCTCCTGTTTGTTAATAATTGTGCATATTGGCTAATTATTTCTCATTCCCATGTCTCAGCTCCGTGATATGACCATGCATAATGCGCGTTTGTTGCTGCAAATTGACAACACCAAGCTGGCCAACGAGGACCTCAAAAACAAGTGAGAAATAATGCTTGGAATTCATTCTAGAAAACGATATGCCCTTTTAATAACACCGTCAATTAATTATATAAAAAACACAACAAACTGACAAAAAGTAAGACTAAGGTTAGGTTACTATGGAAGAATTATGTAATTACGCTCCTGGTTTGCGAATAGCGCTGCAAGTGAATTATACATTTTAGAACCGTGTTGAGTGGCAAATGATGTGGGCGGGAGCTCATGCAAAACTATTTTGTTGACCGGTACGCTGCTTAACCCCAACGGGGCTTTTAATAATTTCAAAAGCTAAGAGACTGAACCATGCTTTGATATTTTTCGTTACAGGCTGGTCAACGAGAAGCAGGCCAGGAAGTGTGTGGAGCAAGACCTGAATCGTCTGAAAAAAATGATCGACAACAACAACCTGAACCGCATGCAGCTGGAGAGCCAGATCGAGTCAGTGAAGGAAGAGCTGGCCTTCCTAAAGAAGGACCATAAGGATGTAAGGAGTACACACACACACACACACACACACACACACACAGACACTTTTTATGGAACAGTTTTCGGTTATTATAGCAAAGAACGAGAGAGATTCATTTAATTTTGAAATAACCTTTAATAACTATTATCCCCTTCTGCTTGTAGGAGGTGAATGAGCTGTGTAAGAAGATAAAGGAATCCAACGTGGTTGTGGAGTTTGACTCCAAGGACAACAACCTCAGTGACACCCTCAACAAGATGCGTGCCCAGTACGAGAAACTGGCTGAGAAGAACCTCAAGGATACTGACGACTGGTATCAGAATAAGGTATGAAGCTCTACTATCCTATAGTTAAAGTATGGTGTTTCACTTGCTTTGTTTTCCTTTATTAATTTCTTATTCTTTGGGTTTATTTTCTTCTTTCTATTTTTCTCAGTTTGAAAGCATCAAGGTAGAGGTGGTCCAGAACACTGAGGCAGTACACTCAGGCAAACATGAGCTCAAAGAGCTGCGCAAACAGAAACAGCGCCTGGATATCGACATACAAGCAATGCAAAACATGGTAAAAACACACACCTGCACATCTTCCACACACAGGTGTTTCATTGTTATTCATACAGGGAATCGCCACATGCAATTCTGCAAACATGCACATGCAGACCAGCACACGAGCACAGTCACACACGAACATGCGAAAAACCCCTACATAGTCGTGTCATCACAGTGCAAACAAACGCTGTACAGAGTCTTATAGTTAATGTTTTCATAATTCCACTGTAAATATCCTTTCCCCTGGGGCTGTATTATAGAACTATAAAGACTGCAAAGAACAGAGACAATTGTCAACGTTTTGACTGGAAGACCGTTTCCAAGTCAAGTCTGGAGACATCTTGTCTTAACTAATGGATGCATGTCTCATTTAAATATGTCACTCGGTCCCAATGTATTTGTTTGATATAGGTCACTGCATTATGGTGTAGCCCATGCAACTTATGAAACCAATAAGAAAGGCCACCAACATCTATTGTAAGAAGTTGGACAGATGCTATTATACTAGGGCACTATACTTTAATGATCTTCCTAAATCAGTCTGCGAAAATGTCAACAAGGTCAATTTTGACTTCGGATGAGAATCAGTAACATAGTGAAAACACGTATGAAGCTGTCCTTACAATGATTATTTAACACTATGAATAACCAAATCACACCCTTTCAATCGTATTAGCTGGTTATCTATTTTGCTGTGAAGTCAGATCAAGTTAACACAAATTATGAATGCCTTACGTCAGCCAACTGGCTGTATAGGGTGGTAGAAAAGATGACTGTATAACTGTAGAATCGCAACTGTAGCAAATAGCTTTTTGGCTAACACGGATCACAATGCTGGCCATGTCTGGTAAACCTGAGTTTTAGCAGAGCCTGTTGGCAAGCAAACAGACACATATCTTCATAGATTGCCTGTTGCATGTTTTGAGGGTAGTCCCTCCTAGCAATCTACTCAATGCATTCTCAATGAATGCTGATCATTTGGTATAAAGTGCACCAGTGAGGCTTGAAAACACAATGACAACACGTAAAAGGGAGGGGGTAGTGGGAAATTGGTTGTTTAAGTTTACTGACAGAGCCAATGGCTATCTAGCCGCTGATTTCTGACAGTTTTTTTATAGGCTACGATGGCCACTTATGAAACAAGGGTCCACCAGACCTTATGCGAGTTTGGGCGGAAGTGTCTGGAAATAAGATTACACATTACCTGACCAGTGACACCAGAATCACCCCGAGCAAGCACAACATCATTAAACTCATTTAGAATGTGTGATGTACTAGAAAAACTGTAAACTGTGTCTAACGATTGCTCCCTGCCCCTGTCCATCACAGATCCACTCCCTGGAGGAAACTCTGAAGGACACAAATGGCCGTTACAACCGTGAGATAAACCGTCTCAATAAGATCCTGATACAGTTGGAGTCGGAGCTGGGCCAGGTGAGGGCACAGGTGGAGAAGCAGGTGGATGACTACCAAGAGCTTCTTCACGTCAAGATGAAGCTTGAAGCCGAGATCGAGAACTACCGCCATCTGATTCAAGGCATCGCCCCTGACGACGGGTGAGCTGACAAAGCACAAACACAGTTGACATTGGGGATCTTTCTGTATTTAGGACTTTTCTCATAGCCAATATTCCCAGTTAGGCCATAGCTAATAGTGAGGTACCTTTATCTAAGATATTAAAACAATGAAGTGACATAGGGTCTGGTCTGAAAGTCCAACACATTTACAGTAAACCGATTATTACAGTTAAGTTCTTCAGTAAGGTGGTGTACTTTATCTTCTTCTTCCACAACAGCCTGGAGTTTTCATTAGCACAAGCAGTGAATCGTGGTAAGTTCAGGAAACTGGCTCTGATTGGATCATCTGACCTGATGTATGAGGAGAGTTAACCTAGTTACACTGTCTAGCTACAGTATCTCTATCATATAATCAACCACAGTCTACTCTAACCCTCACCCTGTTTACAGTTACTGGTCTTTCTCAGTTATTACTAATATCCGTCTGTTCTATCTACCTATCTACCTTAGTCCTGCATTAAGTCAAATACCATGTTATTACCATGTTGAAAATGGATCCAATGGGATTGTGACTGAGAGTGTTTCACTGTAAGACAATTGATTCACCTAATCCAACTATTACATTGATTGAAGTGTTGTAGTGGCAGGGTTTATTCCCATTCAATTCATGCACAACTATAAATCAAGTATGATGGGCAATTGTATATATATTTGCATGGCCAACATGCCATACATACGCGGCTAAAATGGAATGTCTTCCTGTTTTTAACTGGGAGAACCAGCTTGATGGCTCACATGATAACCCACATACTACTTGAAACAGAATGTCAGGATGCTTCAATTCAACAGACTTTCCTGTCTCCCACTCAGTGCCGCCCCAGCCAGCTAAGACGGACACAAAGAAGGACAGTCACGGAAAGGAAGAGATCCCCAAAAAGTAAAGAAGTATGCCTGCAGCCAGTGGTGTAGTGGTAAAGAAGAAGCAATGTTAATTACAGTAAAAAAAAATTAATTAAAAATTAGGCTTTAGATTTTAAATACATTTTTCAATGTGATTGCCTATACTGTTGTGCAAAACAATGAAGATTGGCTGTAATGCAAAATAAAAAAGTGGGTTAGTTACATTGACTTTTGTTTACTTCCCTTTACACCACTGCTCCAACCCAATAAGGATCCCATAAAGAATGTACCCCTGCAACATAAAGAGACCCACCAAAGCCAGAGACTCATTGAAATCCTCTCCTTTTCACCCCAACCTCTATTCTCTTTTGTCTTATCATGTTTTGAAGCCCGGCATCGTAATCAACGGTGTTGTCTGCAGTAGGTCCTGGTGCTGTTATTCCAATGCATTCTTTCTCAGAGATGTTATCGTACAAAATAAATAACTTCACTTCCAGCATATTGGCAATGCCTTTGTATCATTCCTTTAAATGCAGTTCCCCCTGGCCTGCTGATAATGTATCTTGCCACAATGGCTATAAAGAGTAACAGATATAATATAAAGATAAAACGTCTAGACCGAACATGTCACCTGCGGGTTGTTGGTGTGGCATGTTTGTCAGAAGAAGTGTAGCTGCTTTGAGAGTGGGAGAATCTCAATGCATATTTTTTATTCTTTTGACCTTCTCTCATCCAATAGGGTTAGAGCAGGAGGTGAAGAGAGAGGACCCGAGGAGTCATGGAATGCAATTGAGATTTTCCCAGAGACAATGATTTCAATGAAGTAATTCCAGAATTCTGAGAATCCTATCTAGAATTGTATCAGCTTTTCTAGAGAAGAGCAATTATCCTACAGACAAGTGAAACCAAAAACAGTTCTGTGTAAGACATTTATCAGTAACATTAAAGGAGTTGACCACAGCATAAAGACACTGTCGAGAGGCATCTGTTACAATGTTGACATTACTGTATTTACACCACTTATGGTTCCACCCATTAAAACACCATTACACGTCTCCAAACTTAAACACTGAAAAATATTATAGTACAACATAATCTGTTTTAATTCTATCCAAAGCAATAGCAATCATGTTGTTAAATTACATCCCTGTTTCTAAAAAAGTTGGGATGCTGTGTAAAATGTAAAGAAAAACAGAATGCAATGATGTGCAAATCATTTAAACCCTATAATCAATAGAAAATAGTACAAAGACAACATATCAAATGCTGAGAAATGTTCTTGTTTCTTGAAAAACATATGAATTTGATACCAGCAATACGTTTAAAAAAAGTTGGCACAGGGGCAACAAAAGACTGGAAAAGTTGTTTAATGCTAAAAAAGAAACCTGGTGGAACATCTCAAAACTAATTAGGTTAACTGGCAACAGGTCAGTAACATGATTGGGTATAAAAAGAGCATCCCAGAGAGGATGTGTCTTTCAGAAGTAAAGATGTCGATGGGTTCACCACTCCGTGAAAGACTGCGCAGGCAGTGCAACAGTTTAGAATAACGTTTCTCAACGTAAAATTGCAAAGAGTTCGGGGGTCTCATCATCTATGGTACATAATATCATTAAGAGATTCAGAGAACCTGGAGAAATCTCTGTATGCAAGGGACAAGGGTGAAAACCAATATTGGATTGCTGTGATCTTTGGGCCCTCAGGCAGCACTGCATTAAAAACTGACACGATTCTCTAGTGGAAAGTCCGTGAACGCAGTACGTCACTGCATCCACAAATGCAAGTTAAAACTCTACCATGCAAAGAAGAAACCATATATAAACAAGATCTGTTTATACACCAATCACTATTGACCAAATGTAAAAGGGTCACAATGAAAGCAATTGATAGCATAGAGCAGGGGTGTCCAAATCATTCCACGGAGGGCCGTGTGTCTGCCGGTTTTTGGTTTTTCCCATAAATTGGTTTCCAGTTCACACCTACACAACTAGGTGAGGGTAGAAACTAACCAATTAGTAACCTAATTAGTCAATCAAGTACAAGGAGAGTGTCACGGTTGTGGTGGTAGGACACAGGCGCAGAGAAGGAAAGGTGGTAGTAATCCATAGTTTAATGAAAAAAGAAACAAAACACTAGCAGCAACCAGTGACGTAGGGCATCAAGTACAACCATAAAACAAAATGAACCACACCGGGTGTGGCCAAACATAGAACATAAATAGGTTCCCCAATAGGAGGCAACGATCTATACCTATCTCCAATTGGGGAGACCAAAATGGATAGAGGTGCCTAGAGGCACCACCTTCTGTCCTGTCCTGACTATGGCCCCAGCCCAGCGCAGAGATAGCCAGGACATGACATAGAGAGCGAAAACCTGCAGACACACGGCCCTCCGTGGAATAGTTTGGACACCCCTGGCATAGAGATATACTCTGATGAACCAAAACATTATGACCACTCACAGGTGAAGCGAATAATGTTGATCATCTCCTAACAAGGGCACATCTCAAGGTCAGGGTAGATTAGATGATAAGCGAACAATCAGTTCTCGTAGTCAGCATGGTGGATGCAGGAGAAATGTGGAGGAGTAAAGACCTGAGAAACTTATGGCCAGGTGACTGGGCATCTCTGAAACGGCCAGGCTTGAGGTCTACTCCCGGTGAGCAGCAGTGAGTACCTACCAACAGTGATCTAAGGAGGGAAAAACCACAAACAGGCAACAGGGTGTTGGGTGACCAAGGCTCATCGATGCGCGAGGGCAATGAAGGCTATCCCATCTGGTCTGAAATGACAGAAGGTCTACTGTGGCATTTTTATGATGGTTACGGGAGGTATGTGTCACAACACAGTGCATTGCACCCTGCTGCACACGGGGCTGTGGTTAGAGTGCCCATGATGACCCTGTCCGCAGTCGAAAGCGTCTACAATGTGCACACAAGTGTCGGAACTGGACCATGGAGCAGTGGAAGAAGATTGCCTGGCCTGATGAGTCCCATTTTTTACATCACATGGACAGCCGTGTACGTGTGCATTGTTTACCTGGGGAAGTGATGGCACCAGGATGCACTATGGAAAGGGCAGTGGCCTCTTTCAGCAGGATAATGCGCCCTGCCACACTGCACACATTGTTCGGGAATGGTTTGAGGAACATCATGAAGAGTTCAAGGTGTTGCTCTGGCCTCCAAATTCCCCAGATCTCAATCCAACTGAGCATCTGTGGGATGTGCTGTACCAACAGGTCCGATCCATGAAGCCTTCACTTCGTGACTTACAGAACTTGAAGGATCTGCTGCAAACATCTTGGTGCCAGTTACCACAGGACACCTTCAGAGGTCTAGTGGAGTCCATGCCTTGAAGGGTCAGGGCTGGTTTGGCGGCACACAGAGGACCAACAGCATTATTAGGCAGGTGGTCATAATGTTTTGGCTCATCGGTGTATGCATTGCAATGATAATAGAGACTATGTGATTATATGAAGTAGCCAAGCGACCCGGTGTATAGAGAGAAGAGGAGGCCTAGAACCAAGCAGCAGTGAGGGAAGAGTGGGAGAAGAGTGAGGAGAAGGTGGGGTTAGAGGATGTTTTAAATTTGGAGTGATAGTAAGTTGCTTCTACAACAGAGAGGAAGAGAAAGTAAAGTGAAAGGATGACAGGCATTTCCGAAATGTGGTTTTCCGCCATTTTAGCTTTTTGAACTCGACGTTGAGTCACTCACACACGGAGTAGGAGGGGAGGGCTGAGTTAGCCGGGATGAAAGGAGACAGGAAAGATAATAGGATAGAAAGGGAGAGAATAGTTGGGGAGAGAAAAAGAATATTGCAACGTTGAAAGATCTTTAGGGTAAAGGCTGGCAGGGTGGGGTTGGATGAGAGAAAAAGAGAGTGGACAAAATGATGGTCAGAGACCTGGAGGTGGGTTGCGTGTAGATTACTCAGCATTTAGTAAAGTTCAGGTCAAGCTCATTCCCTTCCTGTGTGGGAAGTGATGAGGCAAGATCAAAAGATGTGGAATGAAGTTGGGAGACTGAAGTGGCCCAATATTCATTATCAGGACATAAAATTAGTCACTGAGGAAGGGTATCTGGGGACCGTAGCTGATAAAAACGTTAGGCTTGAATGGACAAGTGATATTGACAGCATTAAATAGAAATGCTACGAATGTCCTGATTCTACTGGGAGTTGCTGCAGTAATGCAGAAGGACATTACAAATTGGATATCATGAAATTGGGCAGAAAAATTGGATAAAAGACTACAGTAGCTCTGTTTGTTAGAAGAGAGAAGTACTCTCTTTTGTTTATTCACAAGGCTCTGTTGTAGAAACGTCCAGCATACCTCATATCACATCATAAACTCAAAGTTAAAACAATTAATTATAGTATTAAAAAAAAGTATTGGTTAGTACTTGATACACCAAGAATGGCTTCTGAACTAGTCAGTAAGCTACAAAATGAGCTCCAGTCCTTGTGCCTTTGGATGAATTTACAGCACTGCTGGAGGTTTTGTAAAGAGAAAAATGTCTTCTCGCGTCCTTGATTATGAGTGTGTCTGCTTTGTGAAAGTTTTTTTTAAATGTTATATCTATACATTTTATTTTGTAATAAATGTTTTAATACATGAAAATGGGCTGTTTTATCACAACATGGCCGTCATTGTAAAAACATACTGTAAAAACATTTGTCTGAGGAAAAAACAATAGGAATGTTGTAGCAGCCGTAAGGCTAAAGAGTCAGCAAGAGGCGGGCAGGTAGTATTAATGGTGGATCATTTATTTACACCGCTACAGTGATGACGTGATTACCTGAAGGAAATATATTTACAAAGTTCTGTTTGCTTGAAACTGTCCGTATCAGAAGTTTCAAGTTTTATTTGTCAAATGTGCCGAAAAACACAGCATCATCCTGTACAATGAAATTCTTGTGGCATGGAACCCGACAATTACGTAGTGAGAGTTAAGAAGAAGAGTATATAAGCAGAAATATAGCTAGACAGAAAATAATAATAAAATAAAGCAACAATATGCATAACACTACACTGGCAGCAGTTTAAAAAACGAGTACTGTAAACTAGCAGAAGTCTGGGTAGTATAATTTATATAGCAGCAATGTGGGTAGTAGTATTTATATAGCAGCAATGTGGGTAGTA
>JACXGI010004779.1:9035-51230 GCA_016801175.1 Esox masquinongy
ACACACACACACACACACACACACACACACACACACACACACACACACACACACACACACACACACACAGACAGTACGGCAGCACGCTGCTCACGTCCAGCTCGTTCAGGATCGTCTCACGGTTCCGTCTCACGACCCTCGCCGCCCATTTCTTCTTCCTCCCCCGGCCGAAGGGCTTCCTGGTCGACCTCGCGGGGTTTCGTTTCTTCTGCTTCTTGACGAACCACTTCTTGGCTCCGCTCCCGAACATCTTGAGGCTGAGGAGTTGGACCAAGGCTTCTTCAACGGCTCTTTCGATACAGCGACCGAGGGAGAAAGATCGCATGTTGATGTTTCATACTGATGAGGCTGCCATCCATGACACGTCCTGCATCCCCTGGTGGAGTAGCCTGGGCATCAACATGTCCTACCGTCCCCCCCTGGAAACAAACACACGTCCCGGCTTTGTTGAGGTTCACTGAGTGTCTGGGACAGGAAGAGACTAATCTGGACGGTGGCCTGCAGCAAAATCCCACTGAAGCCTGGTGCTGATGGATGAGATAAGAGGATTATCAGAGTTGTCTAAGTACACTGCTCCAAACTGCTCAATGCCACTGGTGCACCTGGAAGACACCGCACGGGCTCAATGTCAGTTTGGTTATGGTTACTTGATTCAAAAAATCTATTTTCAGTGTTTCTGTTCATGCATTGAATATACTGTTTGTGTAGATTTGGATCCATCCCAAAGAGAAATGATCCAGTCAATGGTCACAGGATGTACGCTGACCTAGGATCAGACCCAATACTAGGCTGGATACAGGACCTGTGTCTTACTCATTACACTGATCCTAGATCTGTTACAGGCTGTGGAGTTGCATGTATCAAGTGTCCTTGTTTAGTAATGCTGATCCAGGATCAGCCTTTCAGATCACAATGAGGAAGAATACAGCTACCATGCTTTATCTAAAATGTAAATATTGTCAAATTAGACCTCATACTCTATGAAGACCTTTGTTAATACCGAGAAGGCTATTTGTTCCTTCTTCACCAGCAGAGGGCAACAGTTGGCAAGTGAACTGCACAGACATTGCCACAGACCTTGTCATCTGAAAATACACCGATCAGCCATAACATTATGACCACCTGCCTAATATTGTGTAGGTCCCCCTTTTGCCGCCATAACAGCCCTGACCCATCGAGGCATGGGTTCCACTAGACCTCTGAAGGTGTGCTGTGGTATCTGGCACCAAGACATTTGCAGCAGATCCTTTAAGTCCTGGAAGTTCCGAGGTGGGGCCTCCATGGATCAGACCTGTTTATCCAGCACATCTCACAGATCCTTGATTGGATTGAGATCTGGGGAATTTGGAGACCAAGTCAACACCTTGAACTTGTTGTTGTGTTCCTCAAACCATTCCTCAACCATTTTTGCTTTGTGGCAGGGCGCATTAACCTGCTGAAAGAGGCCAATGCCATAAGGGAATACCGTTGCCATGAAATGGTGGACATGGTCAGCAACAATGCTCAGGTAGGTGGTACATGTCAAAGTAACATCCACATGAATGGCAGGTTTCCCAGCAGAACATTGCCCAAAGCATCACACTGCCTCCGTCGGCTTGCCTTCTTCCCATAGTGCATCCTGGTGCCATGTGTTCTCCAGGTAAGCAATGCACACACACCCAACCATCCACGTGATGTAAAAGAAAACATGATTCATCAGACCAGGCCACCTTCTTCCATTGCTCTGTTGTCCAGTTCTGATGCTCATGTGCCCATTGTAGGCGCTTTCGGCAGTGGACGGGGTCAGCATGGGCACCCTGACTGGTCTGCGGCTACGCAGCCCCATACGCAACAAACTGCGATGCACTGTGTGTTCAGACACATTTCTGTCAGTACCAGCATTAACTGTTTCAGCAGTTTGAGCTACAGTAGCTCATCTGTTGGATTGGACCACATGGGCCAGCCTTCGCTCCCCACGTGCATCAATGAGCCTTGGCTGCCCATGACCCTGTCACCGGTTGACCGCTCTTCCTTCCTTGGACCACTTTTGATAGGTACTGACCACTGCAGACCAGGAACACCACACAAGGGTTGCAGTTTTGGAGATGCTCTGACCCAGTCCTCTAGCCATCACAATTTATCCCTTGTCAAAGTCACTCAGATCTGAACGCTTGCCCATTTTTCCTGCTTCTAACACATCAACTTTGAGAACAGAATGTTCACTTGCTGCCTAATATATCCCACCCACTGACAGGTGCCATGATAACGAGATTATCAATGTTATTCATGTCACCAGTCATTGGCATAATGTTATAGCTGATCGGTATATATAAGTTCAGAGGTTCCAAGACGTCTTTTCAGGCAGTTTGTACAAAACCATCTCAGGTAACCCAAACTACTAATAAAGACAGATTAATAAGACAGAAAAAAAGAAGACCTTGATGAACATCAGGCATTGTGAGGAAAGACGTGTTTTATGTACAACCCCGTTTCCCAAAAATGTGGGATTCTGCTTAAAATGTAAATAAAAACAGAATGCAATGATGTGCAAATCATTTCAACCCTATATTCAATAGAAAATAGTACAAAGACAGCATGTCAAATGTTTAAACTGAGACATTTTATTGTTTCCTGAAAATATAAGCCCACTTTGAATCTGATGAATAAAAGAGTAAGCCATAGTAATAATTCTCCCATCCCATCGCACCCCTCCCACCTGAGTGACCATTTGCTTGGGGTCACTCAGAAATGTTTTCAAAAGAAAAGCAGATTTTTTGTCTTTTAAAATAATTTTAAATTGATCATAAATACAGTGTAGACATTGTTAATGTTGTAAATGACTAATGTAGCTGCAAACAACTGATTGTTAATGAAATATCTACATAGGCGTAAAGAGGCCCATTATCAGCAACCATTAATCCTGTGTTCCAATGACACGTTGTGTTTTGTTAATGCAAGTTCATCATTTTATAAGGCTCATTTTATAAGGCGATCATTAGAAAACACTTTTGCAATTATGTTAGCTCAGCTGAAAACTGTGGTGCTGATTAAAGAAGCAATTAATAAACTGGCATTTTTTAGACTAGACCAGTATCTTAAGCATCAGCAGTTCTGGGTTTGATTACAGGCTCAAAATGGCCAGAAACAAATAACTTTCTTCAGAAAATCATCAGTCCATTCTTGTTCTGAATAATTAAGGCTATTCCATGTAGGAAATTGCAAAAAAATGGAAGACCTCGTACACCGCTGTATACAACTGCCTTCACAGAACAGTGCAAACTGGCCCTAACCAGAATAAAAAGAGGAGTGGCAGGACCCGGTGCACAACTGAGCGAGTAGACAAATACATTAATGTCTATTTTGAGAAACAGAGGCCACACCGCTCCTCAACTGGTAGCTTCATGTCCCCGCTAAACACCAGTCTCAATGTCAACAGTGATTAGGCGACTCATTGATTAGAATGTACTCACTACTGAACTGTGTGGTAGTGTCGCCTAGCTTTTATTTATTAATGCACTTCCTGAAAATTGCTCTGGATAAGAGTGTCTGTTAAATTTTAGTATACAGTTCTGAGGTGGCTTGATGTGGAAAGAATCATCTTAAAAGTCTCTGTGGGACAGAGTGCCAGTTGCTGAGGACCAAATTACAGGAAAAGAGAGTGTTCAGGTAAAATAATGTATTGGTCATGATGGACCTATACTGCTCACCTGACCCAAGTCTGCCGGAGGAAAATATCTGGGTGATCAGGGTGGGAGGAGTGAACAATCTCACCTGGGAGTCAAACAGGAACCAGATAGAGAGCAAGTGTTAGTCAATTACCCTTTTTGAAGATAAAACAATGAATTGCAGTTTATTTCTTCAGAAAGAAGATTCACACCCAAACCAGATGGTGATTGAGGATATTACGATGAACTATACAATTGATGTGTAAATTTTAAAAGAAAACTGTCAGAAAAGGGATTATAGAAAATGGTACAACTTTGAGACTCTGAACTCTCTGGAACTCTTGTTCCTTTAATTCTGGACCTTGCTACCTCCTCTATCCTCATTCAACCCCTAAACTTCTATCCCAGTGTCCCACACTACACATATTTCATTAAAACATCTTGCTGTATTATAACATTTCTGTTTTGGCAGTTGGTAAGAAAAACCTAAGAACTTGAATAACAATAATAGAACTGATCATCAAAAACACAACACCATATTTTAATGCTTTAAACATACTTTTATTGTTGAAAGTATTGTATATGAAGACATTTTGTGTTTACAATTGATGCCTCTCACAAAGGGTTTAGTAGGAAATACCCTCTCACACAGAGTTCAGGAGGAACCCACTGAAGGTGGCTACATTAGAGCAGTTACGGCTAGTTACTAACATCCCTCTGGGCAGACACACATAAACAGTGCTACCCTTATCCAGTTGCAAAATGACTGCATGTGTGGCAAAATCTTCAGTGGATACTTTCTTGACTCCCAGCCACGCAAAACACATTTCCTGCCCGTCCTTGTACAAGGCTGCACCAACGGTCTTTTGATGGTCCCAGCCGTAAATGGTGAAGGTCATGTAGTAGACTCCTTTTTCAGGAGCAGTGAACACACCTGTTTCAGAGAAAAAAAGGCAGGTGTGCATTTATAATCATTCCACACTTTGTGAAACAAATTGCTCCCTTGTAACAGAAATTTGCAACAGAGCCAATAGTGGCAACATATTTGGCAGAAACTTGATATTGTTACTGCACTGTATTTTTCTGTTTCGGGACATTACTGTAGCTGTAATTCTTCCCATTAATTGAACTGCTGATTCTTGACCGATATTCTTTCAGGAGGAGTTTTTTTTATGGTAAAACATGGCCGAAATTGGAAGTTGTTTCAGTTCTGCTAGACAGTCATCATGCCTCCCTGATCTTCAAGGTAGAGGCAGTATTGTTGACCAAAACAAAGTCTGTTGCAGACAAAGACATTTTTGCCATGTTGTTCTGTTGACTTCTTGTTGGAAGGGAAGAGAAGGATATATTTGACTCCAATGGGTATCCTACATAAGTTTATTGATATTTATTTCAGATCTCATTTAGTGCTTTAATATCTTAGTCAAATATAAGTGTGTATCATGTTTGCTTCGCCGCCTAGTTTATTCAGACACTCCTCTTCGTGTGGATCCAACCCATCTAATGTGGGGTCCCCTGCCCACATATCAACTTGATTAGCTAATTTCCTGACAATGACCCAACCACTTATAATACTGGATCACTTCAAACTTTCGCCATCTTTCCCACTCTTTCTTTCTTTTATTAAACTCAGTGTTCTTCACCCCTCCCACTCACAAGGCAGGGAATGTGCCTTGATCTTATCCTTAAGCTCCTGTCAATTCTTTCATGCTGTAATTTTCTTTTCTACAATGAAATAGATTTGTACATGCATTTCTACAGTAATAGATGAGCTGCACTCCTAATTCTTTATTGATAAAATAAATGTTTACCTGTATATATGCAGATTTTATTATTCCTATGAGAAGCTGCTGTCACATTTATTTTGAAGCACTTCCTTTTACAACTGTGCTGCAGTTAATTGTGTAATGCCTGATACCAACACAGTACAACTAAGTAGATAATATATAGTATATATAAAGTTAAGTGAATAGATTAAAAAATGTTAATGACCAATCAGGGGCTCCATATAATACCCAGCTGATCAATCAGAAATATAAATAAGATGCTCACCTGTTTGATTGCTATAAGCATCACCAATGTTTGTGATCACCTCCTCGAAGATCAAAGTGGTGATGGTGTCGAATGGTCCAGTATTGCCATAACCGTCTCCCCGAGATGTGTCTTTTGGCCTAAGTGCAGCAGAAAAAGCCACCTTGGCTCCGTCTAGGAAAGAAAAAGGAAAACATAAGCTGTTCATGTTCTGTTGGAATGATTGGTCCAGAATCATTAGTGTAAAGTCTTGATAGACACATTGTATTGGATTTCCAAACAGTTTAAATATCCATATTCATACAATATTCTCACTGATGACATTTAGTACAAACAGTACAGTTGTGCTCATAAGTTTGCATACACTGGCAGAAATTGTGATATTTTGGCATTGATTTTGAAAATATGACTGATCATGCAAAAAAACTGTCTTTTATTTAAGAATAGTAATCATATGAAGCCATTAATTATCACATAGTTGTTTGGCTCCTTTTTAAATCATAATGATTACAAAAATCACCCAAATGGACCTGATCAAAAGTTTACATACCCTTGAATGTTTGGCCTTGTTATAAACACACAAGGTGACACACACAGGTGAAAATGACAATTAAAGTTGAATTTCCCACACCTGTGGCTTTTCAATTTGCAATTAGTGTCTGTGTATAAATACTCAATGAGTTTGTTAGCTCTCATGTGGATGCACTGAGCAGGCTAGATACTGAGCCATGGGGAGCAGAAAAGAACTGTCAAAAGACCTGCATAACAAGGTAATAGAACTTTATTAAGATGGAAAAGGATATAAAAAGATATCCAAAGCTTTGCAAATGCCAGTCAGTACTGTTCAATCACTTATTAAGAAGTGGAAAATTCGGGGATCTCTTGATACCAAGCCAAGGTCAGGTAGACCAAGAAAGATTTCAGCCAAAACTGCCAGAAGAATCGTTTGGGATACAAAGAAAAACCCACAGGTAACCTCAGGAGAAATACAGGCTGTTCTGGAAAAAGACGGGTTGGTTGTTTCAAGGAGCACAATACGACGATACTTGAACAAAAATGAGCTGCATGGTCGAGTTGCTAGAAAGAAGCCTTTACTGCGCCAATGCCACAAAAAAACCTGGTTACAATATGCCCGACAACACCTTGACTCACAGTCAAGCCTCACAGCTTCTGGCACACTGTAATTTAGAGTGACGAGACCAAATAAGAGCTTTATGGTCATAACCATAAGCGCTATGTTTGGAGAGGGGTCAACAAGGCCTATAGTGAACAGAATACTATCCACACTGTGAAGCATGGTGGTGGCTCACTGATGTTTTGGGGGGGTGTGCTCTAAAGGCAGGGGGAATCTTGTGAAAATTTATGGCTAGATTAATGCAGCATGTTATCAGAAAATACTGGTAGACAATTTGCATTCTTCTGCACCAAAGCTGCGTATGGGGCGCTCTCGGACTTTGAAGCTTGACAATGACCCTAAGCACAAGGCCAAGTTGACCCTCCAGTGATTACAGCAGAAAAAGGTGAAGGTCCTGGAGTGGCCATCAAAGTCTCCTGACCTTAATATCATCCAGCCACTCTGGGGAGATCTCAAACGTGCGGTTCATGCAAGATGACCAAAGACTTTGCATGACCTGGAGGCATTTTGCCAAGACGAATGGGCAGCTATACCACCTGCTTGAATTCGAATACATTCCTGATATGTCTGAAGAATATAAACCGAACAGGGCTCTTAGATCCATGGACAAAGGTCAGCTAGTAGAGTCCAGAGTCCAAACCAAACATGGAGAAGCTGCATTTAGCAGTTATGCAGCACACAACTGGAATAAACTACCAGAAGATCTTAGACGTGCCCCAAACGTATCAATTTTTAAATCCAGGTTAAAAACACTTAAACTTAAACTTAACTGCAATGTTTAGCCTTACAGCTTTTAAAGCTTCCTATGTTTTTATCCCGATTTATTCTACTTCTGTTTTCTTATTTTATGTTTTATTATTATGATGTTGTTTTGATGTTTTCATTTGAGGATTTGTCTTTATCCAATTGTATTGTTAAATTTTTTTCTTTTTCATTGTTAAGCACATTGAATTGCTTCTATGTATGAATTGTGCTATATAAATAAACTTGCTTGCTTGCTTACAAAAGACTGCATGCTGTCATTGGTGCTAAAGGGGGCAAAACAGAGCATTAAGAACTAAGGGTGTGCAGACTTTTGAACAGGGGTCAGTTCATTTTTTTCTTTGTTGCAATGTTTTGTTTTATGATTGTGCCATTCTGTTATGACCTACAGTTGAATGTGAATCCCATAAGAAATAAAAGGCATGTGTTTTGCCTGCTCACTCATGTTTTCTTTACAATTGGTACATATATTACCAATTCTCCAAGAGTATGAAAACCTTTGAGCACAACTGGTTATGGTCTGTATAATATGTACTGATCTTTATGAAAACAAATCTGTTAATAAAACGACATAAGAGTTACCTCTACATACACCCAATACATGTGACATTACAATTCAGGAAAACGCCATTTCAAGAATTTAGAAAGTATTTAAAAATGAATTAATTTGACCTCAAACATCCAGTATATATTTTTGGGCATTTTGTCAAATTACATGAAGAAAAATCCAAACTGTGGTCTTACTGCCTATGGTCTTCTTGAGGTCCTCCACCATAGAACGCAGAGCTTTGATCTCACCAGTGCATTTACAGTCACCCATCCTGATTCCTGGTCTTCAGAGCTACTTTGTTTCTTTCTTTGCTGTTTGGATCCTCTGAGATGCAGAGTACCCCTTTATATTCCCTGGAACACAACCTAAAAAACTAACTGGAATCAGGGTGTGTCATTATGAATTTCTGGTTTTCCTTTACTTCCTGATCTGATTCGAAAGAAAATCTATCAAACACATGTTGTGTTGGATGCTGACAGGGTAAACATGGAAAACAGATTAGATTATTTGAGAGGCATATCAAGGATACGTTACTCAGAGAAATATGTTGCAATTTAAGTTAGTGTTATTGATAAATGAAGATGTCTTCAACAACCACATATGGGATGGAATTATTTTTATTCAAATGTTATAGTTGGAGTGAACAATATTTTTCACATTAGAATTTTGCCTAATGTGAAAACATAGAAATTAACTGTAACAAATTCCCTTTAGCACTTGGACTAACTGATTGTAACAATGACTGAACATAAGGAATTGCACTATATTATGTTTTGATTACTAAACCAATGTAGTCATTATACATAATCAAAAACCTCTTTTGAATATTTCTTTAGGGTCCTGTGTGCTGTTATTAAGGGCACACATGACAGAAAAGGTATGATCCCAGTTGAGAGGTTTAATGAAGGTTCAAAAGAACTGGGATACAAAATAGCACGGTTACATAACATGGACTTCATGGTACGTATCTTCACAGTTATTTGAATATATTTGTGTGTGTGGTTCTGAAAACAAAGAGGAAATAAATGCAATAATCACTGGCATGTGTTAAGTTAATACACCTGTAATATAGCATAGGGTATAATCAATAAGGAACAATGAGCATAGTGATAAAAAAAGGTATTTTAAAAATCCTATCAAAAGTAATGCATGTACATTGTTTGAAAATAATGTATTTTAATGTGAAACATGTCTTTCTAGATGACACATCAATGTTTGATGTTGTTTGTTGTACTCAGTTAATATCAGATGTGCTTAACATTTTGAACAAAGGGAATTTTTGATTATCTTTTGTGTTTTTTGTACTAAAAGTGGGAAAATGTTACCACAAAAGCACCAAAATGAAAAAGAAAGCTGTATTTAGTATTTTCAATGGGATCAATAGCTTAGGATCAATAGCTTATTTTGTTTTCTAATGCTGTTATTTGTGTGTTATCATACACACATTTAGTTTGTTTGAGTTTCACTCATCACATTATGTCAGTCTCAGAGTTTTTTTGGTGGTGAAATATAACCACATAGAGTACATGTACTTGTGTGAATAGTAACAAAGTTACAAAAAAACAGCACTTAGCTAATAGTTTCAGTAGGATCAATAGCTTACCATCAACAGCTATTTCATTTTCTAATGCTGTTAATTGTGTTTTATCATGCACACATTTAGTTTGAGTTTTATTGATCTCAGTATGTCAGTCTCCATCACGATTTAGGGAAACAGGACGCCAGACAGAGACTTAACAGACAACGAAGGGTTTAATAACGAAACTGAGACAGGTAAAAACCACCGAACTGCAGGAACAAGGCAGGCAGGCAGAAACACAGAGAACAGCAGGCAAGGCACACACAATAAGCAAGCAAGCAAGCAAGTTTATTTATATAGCACAATTTATACATAGAAGCAATTCAATATGCTTTACAATGAAAAGAAAAATATAAAAACAGTCAATAGAATAAAAAACAGACAGATTGTTACAATTCTCTACCCTCTAGGGTAGTTGTTAATTTTAAGCACTCAGTTATAGGCACATGAAAAGAGAAGTGTTTTTAACCTGTATATAAAAATGTATATGTTTGGGGCATGTCTAAGATCTTCTGGTAGTTAATTCCAGTTTTGAGCAGCATAGCTGCTAAATGCATCTCATAGGGCTGAACTCAACATTGCCTGAACAGTACTGGGAAGACAAAATAGGGAGCTAACGAGACACAGAGAAAAACAATGAAAAAAGGAGGGCTACATTTAAAAACAAAGGAAAAAACAAACAGAACAAAAACAGAACCTAACAGTCTCGGAGTATCTTGTCATTTTGGTCATTTGTGTGGCAGTCTGCAACAAATATTATAACATTTTCAGTCTTGGAAAATGTCTTCAAAATTCAGTTTTTGTGTCTTTCACATTTCTATACAGAGTAGATCATGTTTCTGTCCAGCCTGGATCTCAACAGCCAGAATACATTTTGGTCTACTGTGGAAGATGGGAAATTTTCGCAATTTATCAAGTAAAAACTCCTTCAGTCATTAGCATAACAGTTAATTATTTCAGGTTTAATCGTATATACGGGAACAAGCATCATGACAAAAAGAGTACAAGTACACAGACCAACACAGAGTGGTGTCATGACAGTTGTTCTGATTATGGCATTTCAGGTTCAAGCTTATTTTCTCTTCCAACAGTACAGATGACGGAATTAGCATTTGCAGAATGTACGTTTAAGGAATAGTCGCCACTATGAAGGTAGTCTAAAAATGCAAGGTTACACACAGACGGCTCCAGGAGGCACAGAAAATCATAGAATGTCGGTTGCTCAGACAACCCGGTCAAAGGCTGAGGTATATCAATCTGGGCAGTTACCATATGGGGCCTTTGGTTAACTTAGCTTTCCCCAATAAGGAATAGAGTTCTGTTCACCTGTAGGATATAAGTAATAATAACCTCCTGCTGTTCAAGAGCTTCCTCCTAGAGAACAGTTTCTTATGGTGGTTTTATGGCACAGGCAGAGGCCTGACTCTCCTACTGCTAAAAGGAGCCATGGCCCTGCTCAGCTGACATTCCATTCATCACTGACCCTGAACAAAGACACTGGCCTCATAAGTTGGAAACAGAGAAAGACAAGTCTTTTAGTATAAGTAATAAATCAACCATACAGGGTACAAAGGCCTTGTAAGAGAATAATGAATAAATAAGGATACAATAATAAATTAATTTTCTACACTACCAAGACCAAAACTTTTGGCAACCCCGGAACTAGAGGCTATGATTCTATATGATTAAGCAGTGTATTGGGTTTAGTTGGTGCGCTAGTGTAACAGTATAATTTTCCTCTGCTTGCCATGTACCCATGAAAGTTCCGCAAGGAGTTGCGAGAACATCTACTTTAAGGTGTTTGAACAAGTGACTCAGAGATTGAAATGCAGCCAGTGTTGACAGATGACTGGCTAGGTATTTCACACTGGCTATTCATGAGTTCCCTGTTCTATTCTATCAATGTCCATGGTATGGACATTGGCGCACACATAAAAGTAACTGAGCTCACACCCTGATGACTGAGCTGCCAACAGACATTGACTTGAGAAATTATGTTTGTATGACTTTGAAATGTATTTCCTTGCATTATTCCACTGAACACTGATTGTCAGGGTGTGATTGCAGACATGCCAATTATATATGTGATGGTGTGATGTTGAATACATTTCCCATGTAACCTGTTATGTCTTTTGACTCCCTGTTCATGTGTTTGCTGATGTGACGACCACTCTGTTCAAATCCTGGTCTGCAGATCTTGTACTCCTTATTTAAAACTGGCATGTCCTCTTGGGTTTTTTCCAGGTCATATGCAGCAGGGGACATCCAGTTTATGTACAATGTCCCTTGAGAATGAAGGACAGGAGCTTTGCAGATGACCAGGAAAAGGAGTTGTGTTTCAAGAGACCTCCAAATACGATGTAGCATTGTTGGGTCCATGCACTCTGCTCTGTGACATCATTGGCTCGTAGTCAGCTCTGTGACATCTTTGGAAAAGCTTGGAAAAGCTTCTCCGCTGTCATAACATGTCAGTGAATATGTCAGGACTGTGTGGAGCCAATAATGTCACAGAACAAAGACTGGGTGGAGCTTAGTGACATGCAGTCTTTCTTCTGTGACATCATAATTAATTCTGATGAAGCGATGTCAGACACGGGCCTGCCAGTGGAGGAGATTCCAAAATTAAAGTTATCTGCAAGCAGAAATGGTGGGGTCCTTTCCTTCCAGGACCATGGCACCCATTCATTCTGAATTCATTGTCATTCATTCCCAATTAACTCCATTCATTCCCCATTGACTTCTATGCCTTCCCCATTGACCCCAATTATTTCCCCATTGCCCCCATTTGTTCCCCGTTGACTCCCATTGAATCACCATCGACTCCTATTCATTCCCCATTGACCTCCATTCATTACCCATTTATCGCCATTCATAGAGCACTCAAGCAAGCCTCCAGAAAATTGGAGCGAAAGTGGTGCTCCACCAAGTTGGAAGTATTCAGACTAGCCTGGATAGACAGTACACTACAATACCGAAAAGCACTCACATCTGCTCGGTCAGCTTATTTCTCCAACCTGATTGAGGTGAACAAAAACAATCCAAAATGTATCTTCGATACAGTTGCAAAGTTAACAAAAAAGCAACGCTCAACAAGTGAAGTGGGTGTTCACTTTAGTTGTAATGAATACATGAACTACTTTGATGAAAAGATCATCACCATTAGAAAACAAATAACTGACTCCTCCTTAAATAGTTATAGTCCCCAAAATCTCAGTTGTCCTGAGAATGTCCGGAACCTCCCTGACCAGGTGTCAATGGGGACACTTGAATTTTTTTATCTTGTATCGCTCGACACATTCACTAAATTTTGTAATGACTTCTAAACCCACAAATTGTCAGCTAGACCCGATTCCTACAAAAATACTTAAGGAGCCCTTTCCTGTGCTAGTTCAGCCAATGTTGAACATAATAAATTGCTCCCTTTCCTCAAAGAATCAATTTTCATTGTTATGCTGATGACACACAGTTATATATTTCAATGTAGCATGGAGAAGCTCCAAAATTAGCTGCTTTGGAAGCATGCGTTTCAAATATTAGGAAGTGGATGAAAGAGACTTTCTTGCTTTTCAACTCAAGAAAAACAGAAATGCTTGTTTTAGGACCCAAGAAACAAAGAGCTTTGTTGGCAGATCTCACTGTGAACCTTGACGGCTGCATGGTCGTATCCCAAAAAACTGTAACCATTGACCCTGACCTTTCCTTTGATTAACATATAAAATATGTTTCAAGAGTTGCTTATTTTCATCTTGGAAAACATTGCAAAAATCAGAAACTTTCTATCAAAAACTGATGCAAAAAACGAATCCATGCTTTTGTTACTTCTAGATTAGATTACTGCAATGCTCTTCTTTCTGGTTACCCTGATAAATCAATAAACTTCAATTAGTGCTGCTCACGGCTGCTAGAATCCTAACTAGAACAAAAAAAATTGAACACATTACTCCAGTACTAGCCTCTTTACACTGGCTGCCTGTTAGGGTTAGGTTCTGATTTTAAGGTTTTATTGTTAACCTATAAATCAATACATGGACTTGCTCCTACTTACCTCGCTGAAATGATCCAGCCATACATACCTACACGTAAGCTTAGATCGCATGATGCAGGCCTTTTAATTATACCTAAAAGTTCTAAACAAACAGCCGGAGGCAGGGCCTTCTCTCATAGAGCTCCACTACTGTGGAATGATTTGCCAATTAAGGTTAGAAATGCAAACTCAGTGCAAACTTTCAAATGTCTACTAAAGACTCATCACTACAGCATGGTCTATGATTAAGTGTAGTCTGGTCCAGGGGCGTGAAGGTGACCAGAAAGGCTTGATACTGTCCACCCTTGCTGTCTTGCCAGGTGGGCAAGAGGGCTGCCCTCCCTCCAATGCCATTCGGGGGCGGAGTCACTGGCTTGTTGTTGTCTGTCTGATGTGCACTTGTGCAATTGGGCTGTACTATGCTGGAAATACTCGGCCCTCATTCAGGGTGGTTGCTGTGGGTGGGTGTTCCTTTGGTTGATGCTTGGCAATGTGGGTGAATTGATTTCCTGCCTGTTGGGCCCTGTCCGAGGCCTCCCCCGGATAGGGCCACATTGTCACCGGACCACCCTGCCTCAGCCCCAAGGTCTTACGCTGCTATATTATTGTGCTGGGGGAGTAGGGTCAGTTCCCCTTCTCCACTATAAATCCTTGTAGATCCAAGGAATGCATTTTCTAAATTTTCCTTGTCTCCTGCCGTTTTCAACTTAGGATCACATGAGCTCCTGGCCCAAACCTGAGGAGTACCAGGCTTGAAAGACCCGTTGCTGTCCCTGTCCAAAGTCCTCCTGGTTGTGTTGCAGATCAAGACGATACCTGGCGATTTCAGCTGCCACTGTGCTGACACCTCCCCCTCCCCCTTGTTGTCCCTGACCTTGTCCATCTGGTCATGCTTCTGACCTGGACTAAGTTTAAATAGACACTGGACTCACATGCATTTATTAATTATTACAATTTGTACTGTTAAATTGTTCACCAGGGCACAGCCAGAAGAGGATTGGTCACCCCTCTGAGCCTGGGTCCTCTCTAGGTTTCTTCCTAAATTTCGGCCTTCTTAGGGAGTTTTTCCTAGGCACTGAAATTCAACACTACTGTTGTTTGCTCCTTGGGGTTGAAGGCCGGGTGTTTTTGTAAAAGCACTTTGTGACAACTGCTGATGTAAAAAGGGCTTTATAAATTAATTTGATTGATTGATTCTGCAATGACTTCCATGCATTCCCCATGGACCCCAAAATACCTCCGATTCATTCCCCATTGACTTCTTTGTGTTCCCCATAGTCTCTCATTGAACAACAATTGACTCCTATTCACTACCCATTGACCTCCATTGATTCCCCATTGACATCCATGCATACCCCATCCACTCCCAATGAATTATCTTTGACTCCCATTCATTCCCCACTGACTCCCATTAATTCCCCATTGACCTCCATTCATTCCCCATTGACTTCCATGCGTTTACCATAGACTCCTATTGAGTCACCATTGACTCCCATTCATTCCCCATTGACCACCATTCATTATCCATAGACTCGCATTCATTCCCCATTGACTTCCTTTCATTTCCTATGGAGCCCAATGTATTTGTTGATTATAGCGCCACCATCAGGCCGATCAGCCTGAAAAGTTTTGGAGGCCTTCCTGCCTGAACCCATATAATTTGTTTGGTTGCAGTAGGCCTCACTATCTTGCATATATGAGCATTTGAATTGAGACCACGCCCACAAAAATTTTCATTGGCTTATATCAGCCACTCCGTTACAGATATCATCAATCCTTATACAGTATCATATCTTTAGACACTTGTCTCAAGATGACATACACCGAGAGGCGTGAAGATCGGTGCACAGCTCATGTTGAAGATAACTGTTTAGTGTTTTAGACATAATTCAAAAAGGCGGAAAATCCAACATAACGGACTTCGTGGGTTCTTGAGGTAAATTTGTTACATAGGCGAAGAGGGACTTGTGGACCGAATTTCAGACCTCTAGGTCATTTGGGTGGATATGCAAGTGTAGCTTTTAGAGCGAATTAGATTGCTTATTATAGCGCCACTTAGGGTTCAATTGGACCCATAGTCTAATAGATGAATTCAGCAGATGGTATACACCTATGGGCAAATGGCGTGTCTGTAGTGCATGCCATCTCAGGGGATATGCATCCTAAAAAAAGAATATTAATAATAATAATAATAAATACAATTAGGTCCAGAAATATTTGTACACGGAAGCAATTTTCATATTTTTGGCTCTGTGCGCCACCACAATGGATTTGAAATGAAAGAACCGAGATGCAGACTTTCAGCATTAATTCAAGGGGTTGAACAAAAATTTCATATGAAACGTTTAGGAATTGCAACCATTTTCATACACAGTCCCCTTATTTCAGGGGCTCAAATGTGATTGGACAAATTAACACAATCATAAATAACATTTTCATTTTTAATACTTTGTGAAGAATCCTTTGCAGGCAATGACTGCTTGAGGTCTGGAATGCATGGACATCCCCAAACTCTGGCTTTCCTCCTTTGTGATACTTTGCCAGTCCTTTACTGCAGCTGTCTTCAGTTGTTTGTTTGTGGGTCTTTCAGCCTTAAGGTTTGTCTTTAGCAAGTGAAATTCATACTCGATCGGGTTGAGATCAGGTGACTGACTTGGTCATTGCAGAAGCGCCATCCAATCAACATTGCTGAATTTGGCTGAATCTGAGCAGACAATATATCCTTATACACTTCAGAATTAATCTGGCTGCTTATGGTGGATAGTCTGAAGGGTTCATCTGGGGGGAGTTCAGTTTCAATGGTTGGCACTTTGTTATCCCTGTCGTAGCAGGCGCAGAACCAGTTTAACACGTAGGTGATACAGAGATATTGTACTCTAACCCTAATCCTGGTTAGTTACAGATACCTTACTCTAACACTAATCCTGGTGAGATACTGAGATACAATGCTTCTCTTAGCCAGGCTAGTGCTAGTCATACCATTCAAATCAGAAGCCTGACCACCATTGCTATAGTAGCTAGTAAAAGTGTAGGTAGGTCTACAGATGCCATGTATTAATTTGAGTTTTATTCCCACAGCTGACTATCATACCGATGCCAAATGAATAGCAGACATTGCTGGTATTAACATGGTTATTAACATGGTTAGTTGTAGCAGCTGTAGTACAGGATGCGGTGTAGAGGTTGTGGTAGCAGACATGATGTGGGCAGCACTGTTCAAAACAGGTAATTCTATTTCTCCTCACTCTCTCTATCTTCCCCCCCTTCTCTATCTCTCACTCACTCACTGTCATTCACTCCCTCTCACCCTCTGCAGGTGTGATGTTCCTGGAGTTCAAGCATCCCCAGGGTTTTTCATACCGCTCCGGCCAGTGGGTGAGGTTAGCGTGCCTGGTGCTTGGCACAGACGAGTACCACCTGTTCACACTGACGTCGGCACCTCACCAGGAGACCCTTAGCCTGCGCATCCGTGCTGTCGGACCGTGGACCAGCCAGCTCAGAGAGACGTGCGACCCCGACAACCTGGAGCAACAGGAAGCATTTCCCAAGGCATGGAGAGAGAGAGAGAGATTCAGGCAGACAGAGTGAAAGAAAGGCAGAAGAAGAAACACAGACAAACAGGGAGAGAGATTTTGATTTTAAGTGTATTCACTGGCCAATTTCTATTAGCATTATTTTTATTATTAAAATATCCCACAGTTCACTTACTTCTTACACAGCTAAAACTTGTGACACCTGCTCCTCCTGCTCCACCCTCCCTGCTGGTGCAGCGCTCGGCATCCCCGGCATACTAGCAGCTACCAGTCCAACACACCCTAATCAGCTACTCATCACAAACTGGACTTGTCTCGTTTCCCCCATTACACACACCTGGTTCCTATTTCCCCAACTAGCTGTAGTATATAATGTCTTCTGTTTTTTCCTGTCCTTTGTTGGTTATTATTACATGTCCCCGAGTTAAGCCGCAGACTTGTTGGTCCAGCTCACTGCTTTTCTAAGCCTTTTTGCATTGATATTTAGTCTGAGAGTCATGGAGCTCAGTGTTTTTGTTTGTTGCACACTCTTTTGGTGCATTATTGTTGTTTTGTGTGGCATTAAACACCTATCACTGAATCCTGCACCTGCCTCCAGAACCCTTCTATCATAACAAAATTAAAAAAAACACAAATTCACTGTGCTTTGCTCTTCCATACACCCCACACTTCTAAAACATTTAGGGATGATGGCAATGTTCCTTCTAATTTGTTTGGGTTAATAAGCAAATGTTTGGCCTCCTGAGAGGAAATGTTAAAGTTGTGAAAATTCTGTGCAACTTCTGGCACATAATTACAGTGAACATTATGGCTGTACTCACTAAGTTATAGTTTTTGACAGTAGCCAATAGGATATGGAGCAAAACCAGTGGAGCAAATTCTGAAGAATTTTTATAAAGAAAAAATGTTTGGTGTAGCCTACTGTAACCTTTATGTGGTGTTAAACGCAGGACTACATTAAAGTTAGTTCAATAAATTATTGATTTAGTTTGCTTGGTAGTCCAATAAATAGGTATTAGGGTTGTACATAAAAGACATCGCTTGCTGCTTCACTATATAATGACAATGGTCGCTTTCTGTTAAAATTGTTTAACTACTTATCTAGAAGGTTATCGAGCTTCTCATAATCTGTAGTCAGAATATTTAACCGAGTTGTTGCAGGGTTCGTATTTGTTATAGATAGATATATGTATATACACTGAACAAAATTATAAATGCAACACTTTTGTTTTTGCCCCCATTTATCATGAGCTGAACTCAAACATCTAAGACTTTCTCTATGTACACAAAAGGCCTATTTCTCTCAAATATTGTTCACAAATCTGTCTAAATCTGTGTTAGTGAGCACTTCTCTTTTGCCAAGATAATCCATCCACCTCACAGGTGTGGCATATCAAGATGCTGATCAGACAGCATGAGTATTGCACAGGTGTGCCTTAGGCTGGCCACAATAAAAGGCCACTCGAAAATGTGCAGTTTCACTGTATTGTGGGGGTCCGGGGGGGACCGAAAACCAGTCAGTATCTAGTGTGACCACCATTTGCCTCATGCAGTGCAACACATCTCCTTCGCATAGAGTTGATCAGGTTGTTGATTGTGGCCTGTGGAATGTTGGTCCATTCCTCTTTAATGGCTGTGCGAAGTTACTGGATATTGGCTGGACCTGGAACACAATGTCGTATACGCCGATCCAGAGCATCCCAAACATGCTCAATGGGTGACATGTACAATGAGTATGCTGGCCATGCAGGAACTGAGATGTTTTCAGCTTCCAGGAATTGTGTACAGATCCTTGCAACATGGGGCCGTGCATTATCATGCTGCAAAATGAGGTGATGGTCGTGGATGAATGGCACAACAATGAGCCTCAGGATCTTGTCACGGTATCTCTGTGCATTCAAAATACCATCAATAAAATGCACCTGTGTTCGTTGTCCATAGCACACGCCTGCCCATACCATAACCCCACCGCCACCATGGGCCACTCGATCCACAATGTTGACATCAGCAAACCGCTCACCCACACGACGCCATACACGCTATCTGCCATCTGCCCTGTACAGTGAAAACCGGTATTCATCCGTGAAAAGAACACCTCTCCAAAGTGCCAGACGCCATCGAATGTGAGCATTTGCCCACTCAAGTCGGTTACGACGACGAACTGCAGTCAGGTCGAGACCCCGATGAGGACGACGAGCATGCAGATGAGCTTCCCCTGAGACGGTTCCTGACAGTTTGTGCAGAAATTCTTTGGTTATGCAAACCGATTGTTGCAGCAGCTGTCCAGGTGGCTGGTCTCAGATGATCTTGGAGGTGAAGATGCTGGATGTGGAGGTCCTGGGCTGGTGTGGTTACACGTGGTCTGCGGTTGTGAGGCCGGTTGGATGTAATGCCAAATTCTCTGAAACGCCTTTGGAGACGGCTTACGGTAGAGAAATGAACATTCAATTCACGGGCAACAGCTCTGGTGGACATTCCTGCAGTCAGCATGCCAATTGGACGCTCCCTCAAAACTTGCGACATCTGTGGCATTGTGCTGTGTGATGGAACTGCACATTTTCGAGTGGCCTTTTATTGTGGCCAGCCTAAGGCACACCTGTGCAATACTCATGCTGTCTGATCAGCATCTTGATGTGCCACACCCGTGAGGTGGATGGATTATCTCGGCAAAGTAGAAGTGCTCACTAACACAGATTTAGACAGATTTGTGAACTATATTTGAGAGAAATAGGTCTTTTGTGTACATAGAGAAAGTCTTAGAGAAAGTCTTAGGGCAAAAACAAAAGTGTTGCGTTTATAATTTTGTTCAGTGTAGATATACTGAAATAATAGTGTGTTCCATTTGTACTCGGAAGTCGTAATTTCCGAGTTCCAAGTTAGAACAGTGTTGTCAACGTTGTGACTTTGTCGCTATATTTAGCAAGTATTCAGATCCCACTACCGACTCTTTTTCAAAAAAAGCGACTAGCGACAAATCTAGCGACTTTTTCTGGTGTTATTGGTGAGTTTTGGAGACTCTTACTCTTCTCAACGAGCAGCGGGTGCTGCTGGGCCCCTCCCTCATCCCAAAGCACTCACAGACGGCCCAGTCCTGGCACAGCAGTCCCTCACAGCTGCAGTCAGAGCAGGAGATGTTCACCCCTCTCCGTCCAGAGACTGCAAATGAATCATGCATGCGGGCAGCCGCCGCTGGTTGATCCCGCCCTGGCTTACGTTCAGGGCGGGATGTAAAAGTAAAATGTTCTTTGTCTAAAATTGACTCACTGTCCAGGAATTGTGACATTAAAAAAACAAAACAAGAATCGACAGAAGAAAGTTCATTTGTTGTTCTAAATATTTAGGGTGTTTTTTTTACTTTTTGTCTCTCCCACAACATGTCTCTCCCAGCCATAGGAAACCAATGGGTGGAGCTTAGAGTTCCATAGGGGAAACGTTTTCGTGACTAGTGTGTTATGGCAGCAAAGCCCGCTGGCCTGTCTTGTCTTATTTAAAATGGAAGGTCCTCCTGATTAAAATGGTGCCCAACTTTAAAGAATCAGAAAATATACATTTGAGAGTTCTGAATGCTATACAGCGTTGTCCGCTTGTACAGCATTTTTCCATAGGGAAATAGAGACCCTTGTGAGCCTGCGTAGCCACGAAAAAGGGAGCATACCAAGAACATTGCTGCGTAGCGTTTTCGCTCACTTCCACATAACCACTCCACCTTCAAATATTCCCGCCAGCGTGCTCTTTTCTGTACCTTTCAATATTAGTCTACGTCAAGGGGCAAACTCCAAGGATGACAAATGAAGCCTACCCGGAAGTGCCAAAAACTGCAATTCATCGAATGGCCACTTGAGGCTGGCTGCAAAAAGGAGCAATCTCTACAGATCTCTATTTCCTTCTTCCACTCTCAACCACCTACCCTCTCCTATTATACAAACCCTCCTGAGCACCTTCACTTTAGTCGACTCACCATTTATCACAAAACGTATTTTATCTTCAAAAGCAACTACCTGCTCCCTGGATCCCCTTCCTGCCACTCTCATTAAGGCCTGCCTGCCTGCTCTCTGTCCATACATCACTCAAATAGTAAATCTTTCTCTCTACCATGGCATCGTCCCCTCCAGCTTTAAACATGCTGCTGTCACAACCATCCTAAAGAAACCTGGCCTGGACACTACCAATTTCAATAACTTCTGCCCCATCTCCAACCTCCCCTTCCTTGCAATAACCCTGGAAAGGACTGTTGCCACCCAACTTCAATGTCACCTCCTCAATAACTGTCTGTTTGAGCCTTTTCAATCTGGCTTCCGACCACTTCAAAGTACTGAAACAGCCCTCCTTGAAGTTGTTAATGACCTTCTTGTCTCTGCTGATGCTGGCGCCCTCAACATCCTTATCCTGCTTGACCTGAGTGCTGCCTTTGACACAGTCAATCACCAGATCCTCCTCACCAGGCTCAAAGCCTTGGGTGTTGAGGGAGCCGCACTTTCCTGGCTACGCTCATACCACACCAACCGTACTCACAACATTTCGGTCCATGGTCATAAGTCTGACTCAGCTGTAGTCACAAAGGGTGTCCCCCAGGACATCTACATCCACCCCCTTGGTCAGATCCTCCGTTACCTTAAACTGGACTTCCACTGCTATGCCGATGACACTCAGATCTACCTCAGCACTAAATCCCTCACCAACCCTCCTCTGTCTCATATCGAAACTTGCCTGGCAACAATAAAAACCTTTCTGCAGCAGAACTTCCTCAAGCTTAACGGTGAAAAAACATTTTTAACTTTTACTACTTGGTACAAAATCCACACAAACCAAAGCCGGCACCTTCACCCTCACTATTGATGACCCTGTTGTATCTCCATCCCCTCATGCACGCAACCTCGGTGTCATACTGGACTCTTCACTCAGCTTCGAACAACACATAAAACAGACTGTCAAATCCTCATTCTTCCACCTCCGCAATATTGCCAAGTTACAGTCTTCCCTGTCCCGCACTGCCGCTGAAACCCTAATACATGCATTCATTTCTGCCCGTCTTGACTATTGCAATTCTCTCCTTTCTGGCATTAACTCTTCATCTCTCCATAAACTACAACTAGTTCAAAATTCAGCTGTAAGACTTCTCACACACACCAAATCCTGGCAGCACATCACCCCCATCCTACAAGAACTCCACTGGCTCCCAATCTCTAAACGCACTGACTTCAAAATTCTTATTCTCCCGTATAAAGCCCTCCACCAACTTGCTCCACCCTATCTCTCTGACCTTATTCCCCAATACCATTCCTCTAGGTCACTCCGCTCTGCCACTGCTGGCCTCCTTATCATCCATCGATCCCAGCTGTGGAGCTTTGGAGACAGGGCTTTTTCACGGGCTGCTCCAAGACTTTGGAATGCACTTCCACAATTCATCCGTGACTCTAAATCTGTTGCCATCTTCATCCACCACCTGAAGTCTCATCTGTTCAAACAAGCCTATCCCTAGACCCAGCCCCATGTTGTTTGACCCACCCCGCCATTTTTGTTTTTGTTTTGTTAGCTACCATTTGTCTCATTGCTCTATCTGTATTTGTTTGTTATGTATGTATTGTAAAGCGTCTTTGGGTCTTTGAAAAGCGCTATATAAATTTAATGTATTATTATTATGACAAAATGCCCAACTTTACAGCAAATATATATGTTTACAGCCTGGTTCAGAAAATGGTTTTGGTGTATATTACTTATTTCCCCCTTTGTGACAACTGTCGGGGGGGTGACATTTTTTATAACTCATACGTTTTAATTATATTAAGTCTTATAATTAGGGGGCGTGGGCTATTGAGTGGCAGGTGTGATGCTTGCGCTGTCACTAGTGTCACTCCCAGCGGTTTGTCCTTTCTGGTATCGCCTCAGCCAACTCCAGTCACAGGACGACTAGTAACCATACAGTCTGTGCTCATAACTTAAGTTATGTGAAAATCTAATATCTGATCTGCAAGTTTTTTACAGTCTATCGTCTCGACAATATCTAGAGTTACCACATTTATAAATTAAAAAATCGCTGAAGCATTTTAAGCTTTTAGGTTTTGTTGTATAGTTTCAGGTTAACTTGCATCAAGTGAAAGCTGGTAACGTTAAGATGACTGGTTACCAACCGCCGGCTAGCAACCACTAGCAACGCAGAGTAGCATACTGGTAGCATTTAGCCTTGCTTCTTAGCCTTTACTAACTTGGTAATGTCGCGCTAGGTGGGCGTTGTTTCAGCAACCAGGCACCACAGCTGCAGCCACGCCCCACCTCTTTGTCCATTTTTGGTCATCCGGGAGTTAGACCAAGTAACGCGCAGCCAAAATGGCGACGGTCATCTCAGGCAAAATTGAGCTTCAAAACGGGTTTTCAGACAGCTTTGGGTGAAGTCACGGTTACTACATCCATATTTTTTTTTAGTCTATGGTCTACGTATGAGTTTTTCAGTGAAAAGTGCGTTGCGCAGCCCCTATCCCGCCCCCCTCTTTACATTTTTTTCCCGCGGTTGAGAGGAAAGTCTATGCAAATCACAATATGGATTGGTTGATTTTGTTTAACTAGCCTTAAGCGGCCAACGGTAGTAGTAGTAGCTGATTTGCCAATTTCTGATGCCGTAATCATCGCCGTTAACAACAAGCAGCCCTGCAGAGTTATTCATTTAAATACAATACTATAGATAAAAGACATTTCAGAATGTCGCTATTCTTGCTACAATTGCACCCTAATCTCTTCCCTAAAAGCAACATGAAGCAATACCACCATCACAACAGGTGCATTACACCCAGTCAGTATATAATTGCTAATACACCTTAATGTTTAATGCCATTAAATGTCGTATCGCTGTGTAGCCGATTGCCATTATTATCGTATTGCTGTGTAGCCTATTGAGCTCACTTGCTCCTCTCACTCACCATTGGTGGTTACAGGGTTGGGTAGGTTACTTTTTAAATGTAATCCGTTACCGTTACAATTTACCTATAACGGTAATGATTACCTGTAATTAGTAACGAAATCTGTTACTTTTAGATTACTTTAAAATTAAGAGGCATTGGAAAAAAAATAAGAATAGCCTATAATCAATTTAACACATTTTGCGGGATCAATCAGTGTTAGAGTTTACATAGCTGGCCAAAAACGGAATTTGCATTTTACCTTGTTTTGTGTTCAGTGCCTTTTTTTTTAAATCATTGCTTTCTACTTCAATATGATTGGGCTACATCTCTACATTACACGCTAAAGGTCTGTCAGATATTCAGTCATTCCAGTTAATCCAATAACCATTGATCTTCCAGAATCTGACTTTTTATCTGAACATAACCCAAAATCTAATGATGCGTAAGCCTATTCTGTTATTTGTGTTTTATTCATGTTTTTAATTGCTTCAAAAAACATAGTTGAAAAATAAATAGCAATTACTCGAAAAGGGTATTGACATTGTTGTAGATAAAAATTAAGATATCAGTAGCTTTTCGCGCATAAACTAAATCTGCAGTAGCCTGATGTTTTGCTCCACAACCAACAACATGTTGCAGAAACCCCAGACACAGGAATGCACGTTTGCAATCGTGAACACCCGCATATAAATAAGATTTACCCGCGTGAACGTAACCTGCGATTATTAGGCCCACCAGTGATAGATTTTGAAAACGCAAATGAAATAAATAAACTGTGATTTTAAACCTGCACTCTTAGCTTAAATTAAATGACGTCAGAAGCCGACGATAACCAATGAACACAATTTTCAGAGATGCAAAGCAAGCAGAATCACATGGCCTACCTGTATGAACGGAGTTGATGTGGCTTGCTTTAAATGCAAACAATCATCCTTGGGCAGAGTGCTTCCCAACACACCTTTTCTCCTCAAATGTCGCGGTAAATTCCATATAATGTTTTATCTTGAAGGCAGCGCCAAGTTACTGCTATCTAACAAATAGTTGCTTAATCTATTAAACAATTCCTAGGTTATTCGGTGCAACTCGTCCTGGCTGTGTTGTTCGGTGCATTTGACAAATAAACCTTGGAACTTGAAAAAGATGTAACACCAGGTAGGCCTATCGCCTATCATTGTTCTGAAAAAGATGAGTCGAGTAGACAACTAAATAACATTTTATATGGCTCGGCTAATATTATTGTAGATATACTCTGTTTATATCAGCCATCCAACCAACCAAAACCGGAGAAAATTAAACTAGCTCTTCATCCGTCACTAATCTGGTTATGCGAGCCCACTTTTGCGCGCATGATGATCATACACAATTGAGGCGCGCAATTCTTATTTTGATTCAAATAACGATGTTTTAAAAACATTAACTAATGAACTCAAACATGCAACGTGTCATAATTATTTCGCGCACCTATTTTTGGTCAATTAAAGTAATCCAAAAGTAATCATACATTTTTTCAAAAGTATCTGTAATCCGATTGCAATATTTTTGTTGGCAACGTAACGGATTAAAGTTACTGTTTTTGGTAATCCGTTACTCCCCAACTCTGGGTGGGTATTACACTTTATCTGTCTGCTGTGCTCATAATCTAAGCAGCAACTGCTTGAGATCAAAAAATGTGTGCCAGCAGCTAAGCAATGACTGACCGTACGGTTTTGTCACTGTGTCCCACTGTCAAATCGTCAAGTGCGCAAGGGCTCTCTCACAGAATGTGCGCATCATACGCTCAATTTCAAACCTACTAATAAACGTGACAACGTAAATTACCTGTCATCCATTAGGCAAATATACAAAAAAATATAAATTGATTTGGTTAACTAAAATGTTACGATGAAGGCTTAAAATTGACGTAATTAGACAAATAATACCGAAATAAGATTTAATAAGGTTTTACACTTTCTCTGAAGAAATATTTTTAACTACGTGTAGAAAAGGTTTTGCTTTTGATGAGTAGGCAGAAAGCCCAGGCAAACAACGATAAGATATTTAGTAGCCCGTTTGTTAAAGGAAATGATGTGAGGCAAACCTACCGTGCATTGAAAGCCCATTGACTCTATGGGCTAGTACGGCATTGTGACGTAGAACAAGTGGCAAGAATAAGAACGCTTGGAACGCATTCTGAAGAAGACGTTGGTGCCACAGCGCTCAGTAGAAATGACAGGTTAGACAGACTGGTCTCAGAAGGATGACGTAGACTATTTTACGTAAATTTTAGGCAGGGGATTTCGTAAGATATATTACGTGCAGTAAAATAACGTTAGAGTCGGAATGGAGAAAAAAAAAATGCAGTAGCCGTGGTTTGTACCGGGGAGCTTCCACATCCTAGACAGGCACGCTACCCACTGCTCCATTGTTTGAAGAGATTTTCTTTTTAGTCCTAACCCACATCATAACCCTAACCTTAACCCCAATGTTGCGATACCTAACCTTAACCCTAACCTGAACCCCAGAGTTGTGAGACGTAACCCTAACCTAACCTTTTTTGTTTCCTAACCGTAGCCCAAACCTTAACCCTAACCTTAACCCCGGTGCTGTGAGATCTAACCTTAACCCTAACTCCAGTGCTGTGAGATCTAACCTTAACCCTAACCCCAGTGCTGTGATGCCTAATGTTAACGTAACGTTAACGATAAAATGCTTTTATAACATATTCTAGCAACCTTGCTGTTGCTGTTACTCATCCAAAATCCCCATGACTAGTGTGGGGTAGTGGGTAAGGCAACTGTCTTCTCATCCCAATGTTGCCGGTTTGAAACACAGTTCAAACATATTGTTAAAAAATAATCTTTCATAGCGTTTTTACATATCATACGTTTGTCTGGTGTTCGTATGTTATTTTACGTTTTAATAGCGCTCGTAACATTTGATACGTCGTAATAGCGTTCGTAAGATATGTTACGTTTTAATATTTTCGTTATGTATCATACGTTTTGGTGGTGCATTGTAATGTAACCTAACGTAACGTCACAAATCATACGAAATCGGGTGCCATGGATTTTCGTAAAATAGTCTACGTAGGTTCCTGAGACCAGGTTGGGTTAGAGCCAGGGTGAAAAAAGCCCCAAAATTAGGCCTGTTTTCTTGCGATTTCTTTTAAACTAGAGCAAGCATCTTAAATGTAAGGTAATATTATGAAACTGGCCTCCATGACAATCACAATATAAGTTTCATTAGGAAAAAGCATTGTTAAATTTTTCATCTGTCCAGCCTAATAAAGGTATCTAACCTAGGGTTGCCACTGTGCCGTATAATACGGTATCGTCCAGTATTGAAAAATAAAATGCGCTGTCCCTTACAGAATCAATACGGGACGCGATTCGTTTCTTGCACACCCTAATTTAAGCTTAGATTGACACGAAGAATAATAAAAAAACAAAAGAGTTTCATGAAACGTAACGGAGAAGTATTTAATCAGAATGACAGAGGAGTTGTCTGTCACTGAACGTCATCTTTGCCCTGGTTACGGAGTCTCATAGTAACATCAGCAGTCCCGTTCTCCCAGAAAAGTTGACATTTCTATAAGCAAAAGATTCGACCCTCCGCGAGCTGTGTGTGTTTGTGTGAGGGAAATTTAACCAATATCCCACTTGTAGAAAGTCAAGTCACTTTTATTTATAGAGCACATTTAAAAACAACAGGAGTTGACCCAAAGCGCTTTACAGTCGAGGCAGATGGATTAACATCTGCCCTCAAAACAGGTATACAGTAAGTGCAGGCGCTAGAACAAACGTTTTGGACGGGCGTTTGATTACCATGGACGGGCACATTTGTCCTATTAATCAACATAGAATAGTAGCTAAAGCACGACGGACGGAAAACAAATTATCTTTGCATGGATGTCTTGCTGAGGCTATATACTAGCAAAATACACAGCTGTCAATCAAATTTGAAAGCTTTTGTAACTGCAGTAGTTACACATTCTATGTAGCTTAGTGATCACATCACTTAAATCACATCTTCGATCGCATTTGCAGATGAAGGCAAGAGAGCTAGCCTACATTCCCAACAGCAGATGAAGGCAAGAGAGCTAGCCTACATTCCCAACAGTAATTAATAAAGTACAGTATTGGGAAGCATCTTACCCGAACTATTTTTGGGGAGCAAAGAATTCTTGTTGGGAGGCAATGCCCCTGTGCCACCTGGTCTGTATACATGATTAAAGGAATAATACATAAAAGGCGACAACACATAATATAATACAATAGTACATATAATTCATAGAGGGTAAGAATAAAATGGAAAATACTTAAGACAAATAAAATTATGAAAAATCAAATCAAAGTAATACAGTAAGACATTAAGAGAAATCAAATAAAACAAACAACAGATTAAAACACATTAAGAGGATGTTAAAAATAAGTAAAGAGTGGACTTGACAAAAACCAAGGGACAACGTCAGACTGAACTAAAAGCAAGAGAAAAAAGGTGTGTCTTTAAATTTGATTTAAAATTGTCAATGGTGGAATGGGACTTAATGTGGGATGGGAGACTATTCCAGAGCATGGGAGAAGCAACAGACAAAACTAGGCTACTTCATCCTTCCTGGAGGGTGGGTTCATGCTTCTTCTAAATATACCAAACAGTTTATTTTGCAAGACCAAACATCTTGCCCATGTCTATGATCTGATGTTTTAATCCTTAATATAATTGATGCAACTGTTCTTTACTCTTATTTTCTCTATTTCCATTACATTCATGTTCACAGTAGCAGAGGACTTTGAAAATGATGCATAAAAGAACAAATTGGTGCATAGAAATTTGCCAGAATGCAGGGAATGAAGCATCTGACATTCATTGGGAAGGACCCCCAGACCCCGCTTCATTTGTGTCCCCCGCTGGCAAGGTGTCATTTATTTTTCCACATTGAAGGTGGCAACCCGAATCTAACCCCAAGGCGCGCCTGACTAGATAACGATATGTTGTTGACTTGCACATCTGCATTTGGTTCATTTAGTAAGAGTCTTGCACATCTAGCTAGTGTTAGTGGTTATACAATTGTGCTCATAAGTTTGCATACCCTGGCAGAAATTGTGCAATTTTAAAATTGTATTTTATTTAAGGATAGTGATCATATGAAGCCATTTATTATCACATAGTTGTTTGGCTCCTTTTTAAATCATAATGATAACAGAAATCACCCAAATGGTCCTGATCAAAAGTTGACATAGCCTTGAATGTTTGGCCTTGTTACAGACACAAAAGGTGACACACCCAGGTTAAAATGGCAATTGAAAGTTAATTTCCCACACCTGTGGCTTTTTAAATTGCAATTAGTGTTGAAAAAGGTGAAGGTTCTGGAGTGGCCATCACAGTCTCCTGATCTTAATATCAAGCCACTCTGGGGAGATCTCAAACGTGCGGTTCATGGAAAACAACCAAAGACTTTGCATGACCTGGAGGCAATTTGCCAAGACGAATGGGCAGCTATACCGCCTGCAAGAATTAGGGGCCTCATAGACAACTATTACAAAAGACTGCATGCTGTCATTGATGCTAAAGGGGGCAATACACAGTATTAAGAACTAAGGGTATGCAGACTTTTGAACAGGGGTCATTTCATTATTTCTTTATTACCATGTTTTGTTTTATGATTATGCCATTCTGTTATAACTTACAGTTGTATATGAATCCCATAAAAAATAAAATAAATGTGTTTTGCCTGCTCACTTATGTTTTCTTTAAAAACCACTGCACATTTTTCTTTTTAAAAAGTCAAAAAGGAAGGTTTTGAGTGAGAAACAGAAGACTTAAAATTAAGAGACCACTGCAAATTGAACGCTTCTGTTCCTCACTCAAAACTTTCCTTTTCAACTTTTTTGGAAAGGCAAGAAAAAGGTGCAGTGGTCTCTTAATTTTTTCCAGAGCTGTATATTACCAATTCTCAAAGGGTATGCAATCTTTTGAGGACAACTGTAATTACTCATTGACAGTAATGAATGGAGGATGACATCAAGCATACACAAAGCAAAGTTTATATTTATGGATACATTTCTTTAGGAAACATTATTTCTTAAAACAACAGTGAATCTTATGACAATGAAACATATACCATTATTTTTATTGTAACAAGGATACTCCAGTATGTAATTACTAATTTGCATTCATTGGGATTTAATAAATACAGAGTATGTTGTACAATCATACTGACAACATAATGTCAAACAAAGACATGGTTCATAACAAAAAATATAATTATAATAATAAAAGCAATATTAATAACTATACAGTATATTTTATGTTATGGTCTCCTCTCTGAGAAATAATCCTTAGTTCCTGATGACTTGGAGACATATTCATTTTGAAGTTCAATGACGGGCCATGATTTGGTATTGGTGGCAAAGAGGATGGTCCTTAAAACATGTTGCTGAAAAAAAACAGGAAAGAGAAGCAGGGTAATGTCACATGATTGATGGATCTTTTTTGTGCAATTAAGTAACAGTATCAAATCAATGGTAAGGACAATGAGATTCAGGTAGTGTAGAAGTCAGTAGAGATCACTACAGTATAGTTCATGCATTTAGTAACTTTAACACTTTGAATATTAGGGAATGTCATTCTAAAAATACTGCAAAGAACTGAAGAGTGTTCACCTATTTTCTTGAGGTTTAGTGTGAGGGACATTGAAGGACATTTTGAGGGGACATTGACACAAACTACAGTAGGAGGGAAACAAAGAGAAATACAAACACAAGGGCTATTCTTGATAAAAAAGATCCAATATTCCAGTTTGTTTTAAACTTAAAGCATCTTGGGAACCCTTCTCAAATAATCTGTGAGAGCCAGAAGAGCACTGAGTGTTGTGCAGTAGATATAATTCTATTTCTGATTGGATGTGTGATGAAAGGTTGACAAGTGGCGGCCAATACTTAAAAAGTATTGGTAAAAAGTACATACACTTCTAACAAACTAAAGATGTAGGTGGACCATAATGTTGGTGTACTATCACTCTGTCCCACATACATACAGGACTTACACATGCATAAAGTTTTCCTTTTATAACCACTAACATTAGCACGATGTGCAAGACTCATACTGAATGAACCGAATGCAGCTGTGCAAGTCAACAACATACCGTTATCTAGTCAGTTGCGTTGTCGGGTTAGATACCTTCATTACTTCAGTTAAGATACAGTAGCCTATTAGCTGGCTAGCTAGCCAACCAGATGTAGGCTGACATAACTAACTTTGCTTAAGTTAGTTGGCTGAAGTCGGCGTTGTATTACCCATTGGTGATGCAGTCAAATATTGTTATACAAATAAACGTAATATTCACATTTCAGGAAAAACCTGTCCTAGCTACTTATAGACTCCAATCTACCAGGCTCCAGTCCGGATATTCCATAAGTCCCACCAAGCGAGCCCTCTGACTGAAACCATGCACAGGAGAACTTGTCGACCCAAGGAAAATGTGTCTCAAAAATGTGTAAATATAAAATTCAGATCTGTAAATAAACTTAAGATTTGTAAATGTTAGTCAACACTTGTAAATGTTAAGCAACAGTTGTAAATGTTTTACTGATTTGTGTTTTATTTGTGAAATATGTTTTGACATATTCACAAATTTCATTTATATTTGTGAAACATGTTTACATATTTACAGATAATGTTTTTATTTACAACATGTTTTTTCACATTTAAAAATCCTATTTTTATTTGTTGTGATGAATGTGATGAATATACGCACAGATTTTCTAGATATATTTACGAATATTGAGACACATCTAACTCCATAACTGTTGTGCATTTCTGCAGTAACCAGATTGAAATATAAAGAAAATGTGTAATATTTGTTAGAAAATGTAAATATTGTTAGAATATTTAATCAATCCAAACACAGTTGATTGCAGTTTCAGCTGAAATTGTACCCAAGTGTTGTACACTGTACCATTTGAGAGAAACGTTGAATGTGTGAAAGAACTCCAGTATCAATATATCCAGGTAAGATGTCTGTTCAATAACCAAACAGGGTATATACACATCTACTGTACGCATAATGTAATGTACTGTAAAACTGTGGATTTACTGTATTTTTAGAGAGTAATGGAGTTGGAAGCCAGTCAAACTGCACATGAATTCATCTTTGTGGATGAAACTGGATTCAACCTGGAAAAAACACGCCACAGGAGAAGATGTGATTGGTTAGAGATGTCGTGGATGTCGTGGTTTGAACTTTTTATTTTTCAAATGTATAATTTACTAAATGCAAAGAATACAATTTTTCTCGATTGCTTACAAGCATCGAACAATGCAGAAGTCACATTAACAAAACTCTTCACACAGTCTGCAAAACGGAAGTGTATGTGAGCAAAACTGTGAATAATTTCTCATTGCTTTCACACAAAATGCATTCAATGAACACATTCCCCAAAATCGATGAACTCTTTTCTCAAAATGTAAATATTGTTAGAATATTTTGTCAATCCAAACACAGTTGATTGCAGTTTCTGAAAACCGACCCAAGTGTTATACACTGTACCCTTTGAGAGAAACGGCGAATGTGTGAAAGAACTCCGGTATCAATATATCCAGGTAAGATATCTGTTCAATAACCAAACAGGGTATATACACATCTAGGCATAATGTAAAATACTGTAAAACTATGGATTTACTGTTTTTTTAGAGAGTATTTTAGATGGAGGTCAGTCAAGCGGCACACAAATTCATCTTTGTGGATGAAGCTGGATTCAACCTGGTAAAAACGCCGCAGGGGAAGAAATGTGATTGGTCAGAGAGCCACCGTGGATGTCCCAGGCCAGAGAGGAGCTAACATCACAATGTGTGCAGCACTGTCCAATGATGGTTTGCTGTTACACAAACCACTCATTGGCCCCTACAATACAGAGAGACTAGTGATTATACTATACTTGCTGATGTTTGTTTGTTATTGTTGCAGCCCTGGAATTTGGGTAAATTTGTTCTTTGTTTGAACTTATTATTTTTCAAAGGTATAATTTACTATATGCAAAGATGTTGTGAAAATAAAGGATATTCCTTCAAATTGCGGCATTTCTGATTCATTCTTGTTCCGTATACATTAGTACAGTGAATAAAGTGAGGTGCTTTTCTTATTCTATAATCAAATACTGATTTATGTGAAAAATCTTTTTAAAATCTTACGAGATAAAAGTTTGTCATTTATGTAATGATCCCTGTGGTTAGTGTTTTTTAGGTCAGTGTGTTAATGAGTGACAATGTGTGTTTCTGAGTGAGAATTGTTGCCAGTGTTTTGGTTGAACAAGCTTGTTTTGAGACATGTATGAAGTGTTTTGGTGGTTTTAGTGAGTTTTGGAGACGAGATTAACTGATTCGCAAAGACGCATGTTAGTAATGCACACTGTGTGAAGAGTTTTGTTATTGTGGTTTCAGTATTGACCGATGCTTGTTAGAAATCGAGAAAAATTGTAAATGATCTTTGATATTTTCAGACCACTGTAATTCAAACTCAACTCTGGACCTTGAGGACATTTCCACTTTGCCGACCAATCACGGTACTCTTTAGGGTGTCCAACTGGAATGTCTTCCATTTTGTTGAATCAATGCATGTTGCTACCATCAATCAAAAGAGTTTTTTTCTTCCACAAAGGCATAAATCTAGAACATGGAGCATGAACTAGAAAAGCTGACACAATAGATGTGTAGGTCTAAGTAGGCCTAATACAGAAAAACAGCAATATCACTCCACAATGCAACACCATGCAAGGACAGGCCAGTCAGGGGTCATAAGTAACAGAATACTATTTCAACAACATGAAACATCAACTCAGAATAGCCTTTGAAAGTATAGATTACACAATCAAAGTTCAGCATGTTTTTGGTTAAAGGCTATCTCTAGGTAACATAGGAAAGTACCATTTTGAAATTGTGCAGACAAGATAATTCCTGAACCCTCTCCTCTGGTTAGAAATATCATCCAGCTGGAATGCTTTTTTTACCCTCTTGGATGGGGTCTGAACATCTCTTTTCGGTACGTTTGTCCAGATGTTTGTCAGATTTCTGTGGAACGCCATTCTTTACTGCCCTCTGTATTTTCTCTTGAGCTGCACTCAGTCACCATATCCGTATTATCGGAAAGAGGTTAACACATTTATTTTGGATCCTCTCTTCCCTGAAGTAATGGTTCCCCAGAACCCTACCTTCCATGGGCAATGTCTGTAGGAAGCTGACCCTTCCATCAGACCATACAACAGCACACCCTGCTGGAAAAAAAGTCTTACAGCACTTGGTATCCTCTGGCAGTCTCCCATCCAGAGCACGTGAGCGAGCAGAGCGGGAGCACAGCAAGGAGTGGATTGGGCCCAATTTGACTGGAGTGTGGAGTGATACTGGCAGTGTGTGAGGCAGTGCCAGTATATATTAAATCGCTATGATAGGGTATGTTTATTCATCTGTCCACATCAGAAATATTTGGATTTCGACTGAATCAAGACAAGAATATGTGTGGATAAGTGTCACATGGACATATGCCCTCCTATCAGAAACGAAAGCAAAGGGTAGAAGAATAATTGATCACATGGGTGGGTAAAATACTTTATAAAATCATTAGAATGTAGATATATCGTATAATGTTGAAAACATGTTTGGCAGTACTGGTGCCACAAAAGGGGAATTTTTAGACTGTCCACTTGGTGGCGCAATAATTCCAATGACCGTTGTTTTCACTGCATTTTAACCAGCTTCTCACGGCTTTGTTTATTCCAGGACGTAATCTGTGTCCGCGAAAACGGCCCTTAATGGGCGTAAATAGAAAATAAAAATATCATTGTGTATTTTCTAAGTAATTTTGTTGAGCCAGGCAACAAGGCCATTGCGAACTAGCCTTCATGAAGTAGTCCTAATCTCCAGAAATATTGCATGGTACTGGACTGCCTATTGCACTGGCTGCTGAAATGTGACATAATTTTGCAAGCATGTCGCTCTCACATGATAAGGCCAACTTTTACAGTGGCCTAGCAGTAATTTGTTGAGTACAATGTCAAAAGGGGAACAAACAACCATTCACTGGACTGGCTTGTCTATTTAAGGTAAGCTAGTTCTGCAGTTCATTCAACCATCCACTAGAGGGGGCCAAGGTGTCTGCAACGTGAACAGGACTGCAGTAACTGTTACTTCACTACATGGGATTTAATAGGATCACACCTGTCAGCATTTTTGAAACATGTATAAGATAAAGGAAAGGATTTGCTGAATGAACAGTCCGCTGGTGAGATTTATTGCTGAGCAGAAACATAGAAGTAAGAATTCCGTTTATTGGTTTTTCCCTGGGTGTCCTGTGCTTAAGACTATTAAAAAAGTCAAACTCAGCAACTGATCAATAATTTCCAAACACAAAACTGGAGACAGACACCTTTGTTCTACAGTGAAAACCTTTATTAATCATATTCATATATTATTTACTTTTCATAATAACTTTGTTTATTTCATTGTAGTTACCCTTCCATTTCATTTATTTTCTTAATGTTTGGTATATGTATGGTATTTCTATTTACATTGGTACATATATACAGGTGAATCTGGGACAGGCCTTCTGACATTATTAAGACAATACCTCCCACCTTCTCTTCCTCCTCCTCTCCCTCCTCTTTCTCCTTTCAGCTCGTGATGAAGGATAGGATTGTTATGACCTTCGTCAGCCCTTAATGACCCCCAACCAATCAGGAATAAGGATTTTATTAGGCTCCATACTAGCTTCTGTTAAAAGAAGCCACTGCTTTTCCTTCAACATGTCTATCAATAAAAAAATGGGCCAGTCAACTAATAAATTAACCCATCAATTCAATCAAATTATACATGAACTCATTCATCAATCAAATAATAAATAAAACAATTAACCCATCAACAAGTCAACTAATCAACAAATAAATAAATCCATCAACCAAGTAATTAATAAAAGCAATCAAGTAATAAATGAACCAACTGATCAACTAATAAATTAACCAATCAACTAATGAATTAACCAATCAATCCATCAAATATAAACCAATCAAACCATCAAAAAAGTATCCATCAAAATCACTCAACCAACCCTTTTCCATACTTAACATACCCTGTACGTTCCCAATATGAAAGATAAACACATTCTGAAAATGAATGAACCACACAGAGTGAAGGAGAGAATGGAAGAGATCAGAAGAGAAATGGAGATGAATGAATGAAGAGAAATACTGTAATTACAGGACAACTTAGGATGACTGAGGATGATGAAAGGCTGGTGTGTTGGGACATTATAAAGGTGTATTTAACAAACACACACACACTTTTTTCTCTCTCTCTCTCTCACACACACACACACACACACACACACACACATACACACACACACACACACACACACATACACACGCACACACACTCACACACACACACACACACACTACTTCAGCAGCTACAAGATATGAAGCAGACACACCGTTACTCCCCCCATCACAGTGAATAAGAATATACCACAAACTACAAAATATTGAGATGCCTCTCAAACGTTCAGCAAATAAACCATGTCAGTAAACTGCCAGATCTGGGCACTGAGGACGCAACCTCAAAATGGAGCTACAATCTGGTCTCCTACAACAGTGCTTCCTCGATATTTGAGTATTTTTGGCGTGTTTCTGCCCCGTTTTTATTTTGTAAAACTAGTATTTTGTTTGAATATATATGTACAGTAACCATAGTAACTCATGTTAAACAACAGTGCTCAAGTAAAGAGGAAGGAACGGAGGAAACGGAAGAAGAGGAGGAGGATTAGTTTGAGAGTGGACACAATATGAAGGGAGGATACTCAATATTAAAAGATTCTCTTTTTTGTTCACAACTAAAACAGAACCCATCCAGGAGAATGAACAGTATAGCATAGTCCCCTAATAAACTACACTATTGACCTGTTGGGTTATCATTGGGGATTTATTACAAGGTTGTCCAAGAATGCTGCCTGCGTTTTCAAGTGTTACCTTGACATCTGTGTGTGTGTGTGTGTGTGTGTGTGTGTGTGTACTAGTAAACACAAGTAGTGTAACAGTTTGAACCAGAACATCATCCATCTTCTTGCAGGTGATCCATGTGTCTAGTTGTACAGTCAAAGTCTTTATCCCTGTCAAGATCTTGGCTGATAAACTGCAGTGTGGTTGCTGTCTGAGACGGGGTCCCTAGGGGCCACAATATTGGGGTAGCGTAGTGTGGCTGGTAATGTAGAGCTGGACAAAAGATCCCTATTGCATCACACTGCCTGGAGTGATGTGATAACTATAAATAGATTGATAATGTGCACCAAAGTTGAATCAAAATGAATACTGTAATTACATTTTATCAGACATACATCACCAGGGTAATACACAGAAGCAATTAGAATTACATGCCTTGCTCAAGGGCACTGCAGCAGGCTTTTAACTTTGTCTGGCCAACACTTTAACCGCTAGTTTACCTCATGGGTTTATCCATCAATTTAACCCATTATCAATCAGCAGTATTGGCTAACTAATTTAGCCTTAAATTTATACTTCTCTAATGAACAGCAACAGAAGTGGGCAGTGTGGTCATGTTGGATTGTTTCCGTCCATGATGCCAGCTCTAAGATGCAGCATGAACCAGAGGGTTAGGGTTAGATGGTTAAGATTAGGGTAATAGTAGTTAGAGTTAGGGTTGTGGGGTTAGAGGATTATGGTTAGAGTTTGGGTTAGATTTTGCAGTGGGTTTGGGTTAGAGTGTTAGGGGGTGAGGATTAGGGGTTAGGGTTAGGTGGTTAAGGTTAGGGTTACAGTGGGAGTGTTAGGATTATGGAGTTAGAATGTTATAGTTAGATTTAGGGTTGCATGTTGCAGTGGGTTAGGGTTTAGAGTGTTGGGGTGTTAGAATTAGGGGTTAGGGTTAGGTGGTTAAGGTTAGGATTACAGTGGGTGAGAGTTATGGGGTTAGAGGGTGATGGTTAGAGTTTGGGTTAGATGTTGCAGTGCTTTTGGGTTAGAGTGTTAGGATTAGGGGTTAGGGTTAGGTGGTTAAGGTTAGGGTTACAGTGGAGCAGTTCCAGGTGCAAACCAACGAGGCTCCTGGATCCACAGCTCTCCTTCATTGATGTCCTCCTTGTTTCTCCAACTCTCATTCAATGTCCCTCCCTCTTCCTCTCTCTCCACTTCCTGCTCTCTCCATCTATCCACTCAACCACAGTCAGAGTGGGTCTTCCTCTGCTTAGGCGTGATGGGTTTAAAGCTGGAACGTGATGACAAATGGTGAACACATTAGGAAACGCACCTAAGAGAGGATAGACAGTCAGAGGGAGAGAGGGAGGGAGGGAGAGAGAGGGGGATAGAGGGAGAGAGAAAGGGAAAGACAGAGACAGAGAGTGGGAGAAGTGGACATGCTTATGGGGTGTGACAATAAGATTATTTATGCACAGACAATTTTCTATTTCTGACCCATTTCCTGTTAACTCTTCTATTTCCACAGCAAGTATACGCTTCTGTGCCAAACATGCCAGTCAGAATCATATTAGATGAAACAGGTTCATTTTATATGAGACTCAGCCCACCTATCAGAGAGGGGGTCTCAGACAGCAATTGTCAGGGTTAACTACTGCCTTGCCCAATGCCACGTTAATAAAGATTTTGCCCCTTTCAGTGGTTTGAACTAGCAACCTTTCAGAGTCCACCTATTGGCCCAAAACATCAACCACCAGACAAATACATAAACACTCACCTGGAGATTCGGTTAGGCATTTCCAGCTTTTGGGAGAGAAGAAAAAGAGAGGGAGAGATTGTGAAAATCGTTCTCTGTCAAACATTTGACAGTGTGTGTGTGTGTGTGTGTGTGTGTATGCGTGTGCGTGTCTCCCTTAGTACCCTTGCTCTCAGCCAGCAGTTCCTCGGTCATGAGTCCATCCTGCCTGTTTCCCAATACGAAGGCCAGGAAAGACAGCATGAGGGCGTTCAGGACGCCCATGATGGCCAGGATGTAGGCCCAGCGCATGGAGCACGCCCCCAGACTGTACTTGTCCGTCTGCTCCCCGCACATCTGCCTGACCACGTTACTGTCCCAGCCATCCGGGTAGATTATACAGCCCATCACCAAACACACCCCTGGACGGGTGGAGGAAGGTGAGAGAGGAGGAAGGGCGAACGATGAGAAGGGGAGAGGGAGAGGTTCGAGGGTAGAGGAGGAGGGAAGAGAGGAGGAGGATGAGAGAAGAGGAAGGAGAGGTGGAAGATAGAGAAGGAGAAATAAGGAGGGGAAAGAAAGAGACAGGAAGAGAAAAGAGGGGGAGAGAAACACATAGATAAGGAGTAGGAGCAGGGAGGGACAAGGAAAGTTGGGAAAAAGAATAGATATAGAGAAAGGAAAACCAAACATTATTTCCTATTCTTTATCAGTCTTTGCATTTTTGTCATCTCCCAGTGGTCTTCTATATGCTCTTAGCAGACAAATCTATCGATTTCCTGTGCAGACGTCTCTAACGAGGTCCACGAGCACTTGCCAGGAAACAGCATTCTCGCGTGCACATTCTTATTGACACTTAATGCTTTTGAGTACAGGTAACACATTTTAGGTTATGTTCAAGTCTATCTAAAATGTATTTAATAAGATATTCCTACTTTTTTACTTAAAATAGTAAAATACTAGTCAGATATGTTGATATTTAAGTAACACACTTGCTTCATCTGTGTTGTACTTCTTTATAATAGGTGAGTTATGAAAACTTAGTACCATGTGTCGTTTTTTTAGTGGGAAAAAATCCATTCTTTAAAAGATTTTATTTCTGTGAGGTTTAGGTGGTTAAAATAAATGGATATCAAAACAAATGGCAAATTGACGTTCTACAAGGCAAGCCATTTCTCCTGTTAAGAGAGTAATGTACATCACAGAGACTAATTTGAGTCCTTCAAATGACTTGTGGTAAGGTGTTTTCACTAGTAAAACTGTGCTAGCTCAACTCATTGTTTTTTACAGTGATGTGGACACACTTACTCTGTTTAGGCTTTGGTGGCCGTAAAGTCTGGTGCCCTTCTCAACAGCTAACCCATACGGCTGGTTTTACCTGGCAGCTTCTCTTTATTTAAGGACAATAACATTCCCATCTTTCCCAAAATGTCATGTCTAAACTAAATGAGAGAACTCTGCAATATACGTTTATTAGCCTGTCTTGATGAAATACAGGTTTGCATTTACAGATTCAGTCTCCTCCTTTGTGAAACAAGACGGCATGGATGACCATTTAAGAGTTCCTAATTAGTCAGACGAGCAAACTAATACATCAATGTAGACGATCGATGTCTTCCTGCTATTGCCAATAGCCAGTGTGCCCTCTGATGGTCTGACAGCCAGAGTGGAGCCAGACCGTTTTCATGCAGTCTACCCTCTGATGGTCTGACAGCCAGGGTGGAGCCAGACCGTTTTCATGCAGTCTACCCTCTGATGGTCTGACAGCCAGGGTGGAGCCAGACTGTTTTCATGCATTAGTTCAAATTTATAGCCACCTCTTTCGCCCCCTTGCCTCTCCTTCTATATTCAGTATGTGCTTCTGGATGGCGGCTTGGTTTCTGTCCCAGGGCCACGATATCCCTCATCTTCATTTTGGATGATATTAGTCTCTGAAGGATGTAGATGTGTGCCTGTGTGTGTTTGTGTGTGTGTGTGTGTGGGGATGTGTGGATGTGTGTGTTTGTGTCTGAGAGTAAATTCTGCAGTGGAAAAAGGTAGAAGATAGTGGAAAAGAAGCTGACTGCTACATTTCCCAGAATGCATTGCTACATTAATAATACATAGCGTTCCTCCACTTCCTCAGCCCCAAAACCACCGTCACTACCTCCCGTCACACTGTTGGTGTGTGTGTGTTGTCTTCATGATACAGTGTGGTTGTATGTGAATTTGGATTCTATTCGTCTCCTCTCGGTGTACTGTCACAATGATGTGGTCTAATTGTGCTGAAAAAGAAGCTACTGAGCTAACCTTGCTTCACACACACACACACACACACACACACACATGCATACAGAAACACTCAGCATGTTAAATGCTGCTGTCTTTATATTCCTGAAAGACATCAGGGGAAGAAAAGAGAGAGGGAACAGTGACAGAGTGAGGAAGGAGAATGAAAATAGAGAGAGGGAATAGTGACAAAGAGAGGAAGGAGAATTAAAATAGAGAGGGGAAATAATAACAGGGAGAGGAAGTAGAATCAGAAGAGAGGGAATAGTGACAGAGAGAGGAAGGAAAATGTAAAGACAGAGAGGGAATAGTGACAGAGAGAGGAAGGAGTATGAAAAGAAAGAGGGAGAACAGTGACAGAGAGGGGAAGGAGAATGAAAAGAGAGAGGGAGAACAGTGACAGAGAGAGGAAGGATTATGAAAAGAGAGAGGGAGAACAGTGACAGAGAGAGGAAGGAGAATGAAAAGAGAGAGGGAGAACAGTGACAGAGAGAGGAAGGATTATGAAAAGAGAGAGGGAGAACAGTGACAGAGAGAGGAAGGATTATGAAAAGAGAGAGGGAGAACAGTGACAGAGAGAGGAAGGATTATGAAAAGAGAGAGGGAGAACAGTGACAGAGAGAGGAAGGAGAATCAGCAGAACAGAGTGCTGCAGAGCTGCAGTCAAACTGCATACCACCACAACTGAGGATCTCCAGGCTTTTCCCCCTCCCCTCTCCCATCTCTACTCCTTCTCCTCTCCCCTACCCTCTCCTCCCCATCTCTTGGCTCCCCACACTACTCTCATCTTCTTTCCTCCCCTCCTGTATAATCTGCTCCCCTCTCCTGATTGCTCCCCCTCTCCTGACTACTCCTCCTCTCCTCCCCTCCCCCTTCCCTCCCCTCTTTTGCAGACAGATAATCTGTTTGAGTTTGTCTTGTCATTGACATTATGTATTGTGTCATCACAGGAGATGCCAGAGGAAAGGCCAGAGGAGAGGTCAGAGAAGAGGTCAGAAGAGAGAACAGAGGTGAGACCAGAAGAGAGACCAGAGGAGAGACCAGAAGAGAGGCCAGGGGAGAGACCAGAAGAGAGGCCAGAGGAGAGA